>CP139501.1:184294178-184383308 GCA_021014915.2 Artemisia tridentata subsp. tridentata | reverse complement strand
AACTTGTCTTGTGACTCAACACATATGTCGACCAACATCTTTTATACATATACGATTCATTTAAATCGTATAACACCCAATATTTGATTATAAATCTCAACTTTTAATATTGAAACATGATAGAAATAATATTAATATCACGTAGAAACGAACGGGAGTCAAAACGGTTAATTTTTGAATAATAAACTTTATATCGAGTTGGGTTGTTTTCAACCGAATGGATTGCCTTTCGAAATCGTATCAATACTTGATATAAACTTCTGAAAATTGACACGTTTAGAGTTGGCTAGGTGAGAAACGAGATGGTGTAAAAATATAAAGTTGTTACGTTTAATATTTGAGCGAACGAGAAGCTTTTTGGAGTTAGTCTCTTATCGAAATTCACATAGAATCACAAATATTATTTTAGGCTTTATAATTGGGTTATGAATAGTGACGTTGGAATTGAAGTTGGGCTGGAAAATTATTAGGCCCGATTTGAGAAATTAGGGAGTAATTAACTAAATGAAATATTTATGTTTCCAAAAACATGTCGAGAACTTGTTACGTCATTTGGTGAATTTTGTGATTTCGTAATCACAACCAAATAAGATAATAAGAAAAATTTCAAATTTCCCCTTAAAAATGGTGATTAAATATTGACAGAAATTAATATATAATTAACCGTTCGTTAATTATATGGAATTTTTGTGGTTTGTTACAGTATCCACCTCTAACTTTTGAACTTCGTCCCGAAGTTCGAGTTTAAAGTAATTACTAGGATAAGAGGCTATGGAAAAAGAGTTGTCTAAAATTTTCTATTTGAAATTTTCGGAAAAGAATTCTCGTTAGATTTATCCGTGTTAGCCTTAAAGTTTTGTCATATGTGGGAATTGCACTTTTTTCTTTGTACAAGGACTAGTTTAGTCATTCTAGCTAATTTAGGCCATGTATTCTTTGTATAAATACCTTCCTAGTCATCACTAGGAAGGTTGAGGATTCACAGTTATTGTTTGAGAGGTGTGTGTGTTTCATTTCCTCTCTCAAGAAATAACACACACACCTCCCCAATCAATAAAGTTCTATAATGTTTAATCTTTAGATCGTGTTTCCTCCACCTCCCGTACGTGAATCTATACCTCTACAATTGGTATCATGAGCTAACCGGGTGGCCATTCGTGGTGTTTTTGAGGTAACTAATGTGATTTATGTTGTGATCTATCTCGGTTCTTCTTTATCTTCTTCATCAGCCGAGTTTAGTGCTATATTGTGTTCGATTTGTGTTTTTAAAAAACCCACTGTTGCGTTTTTTTTCTCTCTAAAAATCGTGGCAGTTTGTGGTGTTGTTCTTAGAATCGAACACTAATTATTGAAGATAAGGTTGTGTTTGTTTTGTGATATATCGACTTGGGCTGTGAAAGTTCACTCGTTCTTCACTCATATCTTGGCTTGGAAGATCAAACTTTTGTGTTTGTTCTTGGTCCCTAGATCGACAATCATCAATAAATCATGGATAAGATTTGTTTTTGGATTATAATTGATTATTTTAGTCCTTGAATTATTGATGTGTAAGGTTGGTGAAAGCTAGTGAAAGTTGACAGTTAGCATGGGCAAGTCAGTGAAAAGGACACAAATAGTCAAGAGTGGTTGGAAAGTTTCGAAATTGGCAAGAATTTCGAAATTGGCAAGACCTTCGAAATTGGTTTCGCAATTGCCACTGACTCTCGCAATTCCCATGCCTCTCGCAAATCAGAAATATCGCTTTCTTGTATAAGATTGAGATAGGTGTACTTTCGAAATTGATTTCGGAATTCATCTCGGAATTGGTTTCGGAATTGGGCTAGTCTCTCGCAATTGATTTTCGCAATTGCTTCTCGCAATTGGTCCCGCAATTGCTTTTCGCAATTGGTCTCGCAATTGGAGCTGATTTTGCAATTCACCATCTTTCGCAATTGGGTCAGACTTTCGCAATTCTAGCTCATCTCGCAAATGGACCTTCATTTTGGCGGGAAAATTTGAGTAAAATTTAAATTTGAGGAATGACTTAACGGTCAATTTTTAAGCGAGATTCAAATTCTGGTACAAGAGTGAAAATTTTGGCCCAAAATTCAAATTTTTTGGCTAAAATTCGAATTTTTCGGGGAATTTTCGGCGTAAAAATTTCTAAAACTCAAAATTTTCCAGCATCATTAGAATGTCATTTTATGGCATATTTCACAACAAAATCACAAATGATATTATCGGACTGCACCTTCATCATCACCACGTATAGCCAAAAAGATCCTGATCAAGATTCACAATCCAATGACAATGGCTAAAGTTTGCAATGAACTGTGACTACGGGGATGATTCGTTATTATTTATTTGGGTTTGAAGTAAGGTTTTACGGATGCGTGTACTTAGTTCATCTTCTTTCTTTCTACCCTACCGCGAAGATGACTTGTTTGGGCATATATTAATGGTGACGAAGACTTGGATATCTAGTTACTTTTGTGATTCTCTCTCTATTCTCACAAAGTAGCTATCACTTTAAGGAGTTACGTTGTAGTGCCCAGTGTCTCACGTAGTTGAGGATATGTCAAGAGGTTTTGTACTAATACTTCTGTTAAGGGTATAGGGTACACCGTTCTTAGTCACAAGGATAGTACAAGCTTAAGTCACAAATCTGGGCGATTTTACTTCAGTATCAAATTTGTCATAGTGGGTTTTCTTCATCAGTAGTCACTACATGAAGCCGTTGTTTTTTATACAGGAGGTTAGATTGGGTTCATCGACATCTTCTCACAGGCTGACTGGGTTTAATGATAAAGTGCTTCCAGTTAATACTTCACGTACACATCATTATGCTGATTCCGATAAATCGTAACCAGCAGGGGAGAGAAATGTGTACATCAAGAACAAGTTCACGTGATCGGGCTTAATGATTTATGAAATGATTTGTGTTGGAGATTGGTTGATTCTATGTTTTATCCTCCACTCATCTTATTCTTCGTACTTCTACCTCTTCCACCTTCAACAATTTCGGGCAACAAAATCAAGATGATCAGTGGTTCAACTTGTTACTTCGGTGTTATCATTTCATGTGTACGTTATGGGCTGATTTTTCAAATGATAGATAACTGGGATGCATTTGGTGAGATGAAGATGTTGATACCCTGTTCCCTCAAATGGATAATCTTGAAGAAGGTCGAGTCTACAGTCTGTTCTACATTTTCCGCTGCATGTTAGAAGACTAAAGACGAAATGCACTTAATTATCAAAAGACTTCTTCAGATTCAGGGCAATCTTCAGAAAGGTTGTCAGTTTGGGGGAGAGCACTAATTAAGGGAGAGCACTCAGGGCACGCTGTATTAAACCCTAATTAGATTTGCTCACATGGTTCGTTTGCAAGTAAAGAAATGAAAGCTGAGAAGATTCTGCAAGCTGAACGAAGTAATGACGTTTGAAGACTATTCTCTGTGCTTATGGTTTATAATTTACTTGTAGGGAACATTGTAAGCAATTCCCATATGACTTCACTTTGGGGAGAGATTGTTAGCCTTAAAGTTTTGTCATATGTGGGAATTGCACTTCTTTCTTTGTACAAGGACTAGTTTATTCATTCTAGCTAAGTTAGGCCATGTATTCTTTGTATAAATACCTTCCTAGTCATCACTAGGAAGGTTGAGGATTCACAGTTATTGTTTGAGGTGTGTGTGTGTTTCATTTCCTCTCTCAAGAAATAACACACACACCTCCCCAATCAATAAAGTTCTATAATGTTTAATCTTTAGATCGTGTTTCCTCCACCTCCCGTACGTGAATCTATACCTCTAAAATCCGAACTAGATGAAGTAAACTTAAATGTTGTAACTAACAAATCCTAGGGCTATGAATAACGATCAGGAATAGTGGGATTTTAACGGCTAGTGAACGGTAATACTAACGGTCGTGAATAGTGACCTCTAACGGTCGTTTTTCTGATTCTAACGGCTATATCATAGCCTATAAATATCCAACTTAATTTCCTATTCTTCCACCAACCATTTTCTCTCATTTAATACTTCCAAAGATGCCGAGCCTAATTACTATTATCGTGATCGTATACATCCTTGTAGTCGTCACCTATTTGACTTTCGTCCCGGATGAAGGTTATGAAGTTGTGGTCGGGCTTTTGGTGTTCCTAATACCACTCACGGTTCTATCATATGTTGTGGATAAGATAGGGAGGCACTAGTCTCGAGCTAGGGTTGTTAAAATAAGTCTTTGTTGGGTTTCTATGTAATCCTAAATAATTGTGAAATAAAACTTATTCGTCTTTATGCTTAGGATCTGTTGGCGATTTTATGTCTTTTATGGTAATCTTTGTAACATTAGCACTTTCGATGCTAATTATTTCCCTATGTATTAACTTCCATGGTTTCTAATAAAATTGGTGCTATTTGTGCTTTCCATAAGTCTTTGTGTATTCTTAGGGTTTTACTATTTGTACTTTTGTCTGCTTCTTATCATAAATGTAACACCCCAACCCGACAAGGTAAAGATATCACAATAATGGATTCATATCAGATCAAAACAGAGCATACATCTACAGTAATACAAAAATCTCAAAGGATTACAAATGAAATACTGAATCTACAAGGTTACAACAAAAACTTTCAAAACTAATTCTAAAACATAATATCTTCTATCCAATTCTAATCCAGAATAGCTACCAAGCCTTCTAAGTCCAGAGGTACACTCTCACTCATTCCCAGCTTCCTACTAAAACCTGCCGCAGGAAAAGAAATGCGGCTGAGCTTCAAAAGCTCAGTGAACAGATATATAGATAACAGAAACGATAACAGATAACAGTACAAAGGAAATCAGAAAATACAGATCATACAGAAACAAAATCAAATGAAAGAATAGGAATAAGAAATGGAATATGTGAAACGAAATAAGAATAAGAAATAAATAAGGTTTAAGAATAAAGGGAACAGAAATCTATCACGAGCCCAGATAACAGATAATATCATAACAGTGTAGTCACATAAGTAATCTAGAGGGGATACCTCTCAAGTAACCAGATAATATGAGGGGTGACCTCATGTATCAAATCGGAGTGATCAGCTCCCAGATATATGTGAAAGACGTGTATCGCACACACCATCTGTCACCAGAGATATATATAACAGATAACATAATAACAGATAACAGAAACAGATCAGATCTAGGATGCATCCATACGCCCCAGGAGGCCAGATTCTTCTCCTACAAATATGACAGGGACGGAACAGGTCATCACTCTCCTGCCCTAGAGTCATGTCAAAGGTGCATCAATGACATGGACATGAAACCCTCATGCCTAGTGATTGGCTCGGATATCAGACTGTGGTCAAGGTCAGATGTCATATAATAAACAGAGTCATATCTAAGGGTTCATGGCAGAAGGGTCGTGTCAACAATTGAGAATAAGATAATAAGGTTCGAATAAGAGTTTATCAGATTAAGTTTAATATCAAAGCTTAAGTTCAGATTAAAAGGTTTATTTCCAATAGTCCAAAAGAGTATATCAAAGGTTAATAATTACAAGTTTATAGCAATAATCCATTTCAGAAGTTCCTGTCACAAGTTCATTTAAATCAATCCTTTAATAATGGTTTTCATTGAAATGATCTTACAAAATAGTTTTCATAAAAATGGTCTTCCAAAACTTTTAGTAACTTCCATTTCAAGTGGTATCGCTTCTTTTTAAAATAGCTTTTCTTAAACAGTTTCATATGTAGTTTAATAAAGGTTCAAAATCAATTAGGTTCAGATAAGGATTTAACAGGTTAAGGTTTATACCAAAATCAAATCAAAGTTTACAACAGATATATCAGGTTAAGGTTCAGAACAAGGTTCACAGATCAGATTCAATCAAGATTCACAAATTCAGGGTTCAGAACAAGAGATCAAAACACAAAGGCTCAAGAAAGGTTCAGAACAGAAGAAACACATCAAAGGTTCACAAACAAGTTTACAATCAGAGTTCAGGAAAAAGGTTCAGAATAAAAGAATCATAGCAGAGGTTCAAACAAAAGGTTCAAGACAAACAGATCACAACAAAGATTCACAACAGAAGGGAACATAGCAGTGGTATCGGAAATCCTAATAAAGAAAATGAAAAACTGAAAGAAAAGGGGATGAAAAACCCTTACTGAAAAAGGGCAGAATATCTGTACCTTATTAGCAAAGCAGAATAAGCAAAACAGACACAGAACAGAAATCAGAACTTCTCCTTCTTCACACCTAAAGAAGTAGAAGACGGAATTACTACGGGTTCTAATTCAGATTATTACTTTTAGTTTATCTTTCGATTTTTAGTAACTTTCTATTTTTAGCAGGTTTCCAGAATTAACAGATTTCCATATTTAACCAGACATTGATATTACAGATTTAGTTAAGTCCTTAATTACAAAATATTATGGTATTAAGGTATCCTTTATCAAGTTACAAAACTTTAGGGTTAACTATGACAGATTTTCATAGTTCTGGGTTTAAACTGTAATTATTCTAAATTCAAAGGTATCACAATGAAAATACTTTAACTACTGACTTAAATACTTATTTTATTCAGAATGACATCTTAATCCTTTTAGTTTCACAATTTACAGATTATACCCCTCTAGTTACCATATTTACAAAACAACCCTAGATTTACATAATTTACAAATTAAACCCTACAATATCCATATCTACCAAACAAGCATCTTATTTTACATAATTACAGAATGTAACATCAAAATTAGGTATATTACAGATCAGATCCCTCAGAATTCAGAATTTACATAAATGGTCCTTTAAGTTTACAAAACTTATAAATTAAATCATAATTTCATAACAATTACATATTAAGCCCATAAATCCTCAAAATTTCACATTACACTTTTAATATCAGTATTTACTCAGAATAACATCAACTTTCCAGAATTTTCACTTTTAGTCCCTCTATTTTAATTAATTACAAATCAACCCTTATAAATGTAATTAATTCATTATCTTGCAATATTTACACTTAGGACCCTCAAGTTATATTTTTACATTCCTACAGAAGTATATAACATTAAAAAAATACCCTACAAGTTTCAAAGTTGGCAAAACAGGTCCTTACAATTTTAAAATCAAATCGGATTACATAATTAAATTCCAAAACAAGCCCTAATCTCATCCAATCACCATAAAATAATTATGCAATCATTATAATATTAATTTACATCAGATTACCCAAGATAAACCCTAACCCTAATTCGGAATAGGGTTTTTCCTAATTTTCTTTATTTTTCTTTTTAATCCGGTTTAAACAACAATTAACATCAATTAATCCAGGTTTCTAAAAATCAAGTGGATATTTTTCCTAGTTATATTAATGTCAAAGAACATATAAAAAATATGGTTGCACCTCAGAAAATTCATATAGCATGATTTACAAATTAAGTTTGTTTTAACCCTTTTAATTTCGTACGCCTAAATAAACATGCATGATTCGTGTTCTTTATTTTTATTAGGTCATATTCGATATGTAGATCACTCAAAAAATACTGGATAATTTTTTTAGAACATAAGAATTAAGCATGAAAAATCATTACCTCTTGTATGATAAAATCGGATGAAAGCAATTACTAAGCACAAACGAAAGCCTCTAAATTCAGGTTCTTAATTTTATTAACTCCTTAATAACTCCAAGAACACCAAAAAAAATTTAGATCAGCTCCAGGAGTCGTGGTTAGGGTTTGGGGAATTTTTTCCCTTGTCGAGGTTCCTTAAATCGCAAATTAGGGATAAAATAAAAATATATTTTGTATTTATGATTTGTATAACCGACTTTTGTGAGCTATAATTCAGAGTTTTTAGGCCTTATTATTTGATAAGGATTGTATTTTATTTTTGTAATATTTTCCTTAATTATCTTTGTATTTATCTTAATTTTATTTACTTTACAAAACATAATTAATTTAAATAAATGTAATTCGGATCATATATAATATGTACATGTGATTTATAATTTTTGGACATTCAGAAATAATCTTATGTTGTCCCAGAAATTAATTCGTTTCATATATAGTTCGTTTTCAGAAGTTTGGAATCGTTTCAGAATTTAATAAGTGATTTATTTACGTTTTATGATTTCAGGGGCAATTTGGTAATTTTACAAATTATCTGAATTTCAGGTATTACAATAAAGGTAATGGGTAATAGGTGTAGACATCTATTATGGTTGGTCAAAAGGGATGTTTATGAACAGTTTATTTTATTTCAAAAATTTTGCTTTTGAATAAAGATTGTTATTAAAGAATTTCCAAAAGATAACTGTTCCATTTATGACATGATTCTTCCTAAATAATACATAGGTAGCTAGGCTATGTATAATTGAGGATCAAATGATGTGATGCTTGGCTCAGTCACAGTGGTATTTGATGAACTCAAATAAGTACACTTTATTACCGTCATTTATCCTATTTATTTAACTTGTTTTATTTTATTATGTATGAGAATTGATACTTAATTGTTTACTTTTGTAATTCTCAGGTAAAAACAAGTATTATGTGAAACTTGGCGATTTTGGACTAATTATGGAGCAAAACAAGCAAGAAGTTAAGAGTCTACTGAAATGTACAAGATCAAGACATTCTGCTCCAGATACGCCGCATCTTACTTATTACATACGGCGCATCACTATCAAGATTTCACAAGATACGATCCAAGATACAAGAGGACATGCGCCGCATCTAAGAATGGAGTTACGCCGCATCTTCTGGCGGTGTACGAATATTCCTGAATATATTAATCTTGGACCCCACGCGAAGTTAAGTCAATGCGCCGCATCTACTTATTAGATGCGCCGCATCTTACCCTCAGACAGAAACTATAAATACCCCAAGACCAGACGTATTCGAGAGCCCTAGTTTTAGAAGACCGAAGACCACAGAAACCCTAGGACGAATTCAGTCGAAGTAGCAGCACAAGACACACCTTGAACGAAGATACAAGAGCTGTAAGAAGGTCCTGCATGTATTTAATTCATTAAGTAGTTTTGCTTTATTGTGTTAGTAAACTTTAATTCATCAGGATTGGTGGCTTGTGTAATGTGACAACGGAAAGGTTGCACTCCCTTAAAACTGCTTTCCCATTAATTAAAGTTTATATGTTGATGTCTTTGGTGACTTTTATTAGTGCATTGATAACCTCTGTGTCTAGCTGAGCGTTGATCGGGTCGCCATGCCTCTGCCCTCGCCTATTTATTAGATCGCTTATGCATTCTATCGTCTGTAGAAAAGTAGGAAGAAAGATAAATAGGATAGTCATAAGTAATCATTAAAGGTTTACTCGCCGATAAGATTAGAACCAACGAGAAAGGACTTAATCTCGGTGCGTTGCATCGAACTATACACTTCATATAAAACTAGCAATAAAACAAGTGACAAGCTACTTAACTATCAGGACAGGTCTTCTTATTGTCTCGAGTATTTATCTGTGTACGTGTGTGCTATTCGCTGATTCGTGCCTATTAGTTTAGTTTATTATTTAATTGCAACCAAACCGTGCCAGTCTCTCAGGCTGAAACCCCCTTGCGTTAGATTAGGTTGTATAGCTAACTTAAAAAATTAAAATACTGATTAGGATAACTAGATAATACGTTCCACTCTTAGTGATCGACACTCTACTTACCATTATATTCATACTGACCGGGTACACTGCTCGTTAAAGTGTGTGTGTTATTGATAAGTCGGCTAAATATAAATTTAAAACTTGAATACTGCTAAAACCACAACGACATACCGTGGGTATAAATTAGAGCATACGCACACGCGCATCAAGTTTTTGGCGCCGCTGCCGGGGAGTGAATTGTTATTATCTGTTAATTTGATTAGTATTTTAATTAGGTTTTTCTTTTATTTTTAATCTAACCGCTAACTCTGTTGTATATTAGATTAAATTGCATTCATTGTATTATTTTGCATATTTTCTGTTTTCGTGTGTTTTTATTTTCTTTTATTTGTGTCTATTTTGGTTTGTTATTATTTGTTTTTATTCTTCGTATTTTCTGTATTCTGCTATCGTTGTATAGAGCTTATTCAAACGATACGGCGCATCTGATTTCTCAGATACGGCGTATTGCGTTTAATTTTTATAAAATACAACGCGTTTAATTAATTCGATACGACGCATCTTTCCTCAAGATACGGCGTATCCTGTTTTTAATAAAAAAATTTTCTAAACGATAACGCTATACGACGCATCTGCCTTAGCAGATACGGCGTATCTATTATTTTAATTAAAAACAGTTTTCGAATTATTAAACAGATACGACGCATCGATCTCTGTCGATACGGCGTATCTTCCGAATCAAAAATCTTGAAACGTAACGAAAATACGGCGCATTAACTTTTGTTAATACGACGCATTTAATTTTAAAAAGTATATCGATTTTTGATAATTAAAATTGATACGGCGCATTCTAAATTTATAAGCGGCGTATCTATTTTCTGAATAAATTCTAATTAAATTTTAACGATTATAAGATACGGCGTATCCAACTTTCTGGATACGGCGCATCGTCTGCAGATATCAGTAACTTTAATTTTTCGTATTCCGTTTTCGTTGTTGATTTTCTGATATATTACTTTCTTGAACAAATCCTACTGATGCTTTCGTGATTATTTCAGAAGGAAAATGGTTGGATTCGGAGAACTGATTGACTTCGACTTCGAAGCCAATTTTATGGATGGAATATTAGTGCAAGATAAATCACTCGAAGGTTACGATGGGGACTACATTGAACTTAATGACCTTGATGGACCATTAGAATCCAATGACCTGTTCATGGATGATGCGGAATCTGAGTTAGAAGAAGGAGAAATTCTGGATAGTCCAAAAGTCAACGTTATTAATACTAGGAATTACGACAAATTTGAGGGATATGATGGTTCTTGGGATTACGGTAGAAGGATCCACGCCGATTGTGCTTACAATTTGCAATTCCCATGCATGATTGGGTACAAGTGTATTGACGCCAATTTCTTTCCTATTTTACCGATCAATGTCATGTCAAGAAGCTTTTACAATTCTATTATGAGAAAAAAAGTGGAGTATAAGGGAAAGAATGTAGTTGGAGCCTTCATTAATGTCCCGGTCTTCGTTGGATGTTTTACTATTGTTACTGAGTTCGCCGTTGTTGAAGACATGAATGCCTATTGTGACAACGATATGGGTGACTTGATTGTTGGAAAACCATTTTGTAGGGAGATCACTATTAATGCAAAACGATTTGAAGGAAAGATCACCTTTCAATGTGGAAACAACGTTATCACTTATATGATGCCCCGAACTCACCCTGGGTTTAAACATGCTACTAATAGGTTCTGCTACAAATTTTCTCCATTCCTTTTTATTGGTGATGATGACATGAAGAGAGGGATAGAGTACCCATATCAAATGATGGAAGAATTCTATAAAGGAGTGTTGAAGTTGGGACCTGAATATATACGTGACGAATTTGTTGCTAAATGGATCCTACGTGGCAATGTGGGAATCAATAGAACAAAATAAGGAGCTGAACGTGAGTCTAACTTGAAGACTCTGGAATAAAGACAAGTGCTGACCGGGAGACAACCCGGAAAATTTTTACTATTCTGTTATGTGTCGAGTCAGTCAGGCCCGCAGAGGATACGGCGCATCTCAATCCCTAGATGCGACGCATCTCCTGCACTGGTCATATCTTACTTTGTTTTCTGCATTTTTTATTTTCGACTTTAAAACTTTTTGTCAGTTTATTTAATGCGGCGCATCCCTGGTTAAGGATGCGACGCATCTTCTATTCTGATCCGTATTTGTTCCAGGCTCGATACGGCGTATCTTCTTCCATAAGATACGGCGTATCGACTGACCTGATGATTTTCAATTTTATTTTTTACATTTTATTTTTGCTAACTACTAATGTATTATACAAGTTTGAACCTTTCTTAATTCAGGTGTGTTAAAGTCATGGTGGTATTATAGATTCCTGCATTTCCTGTGGATACATCAATATGAAGCTTAAACGTTCTAATCCACAAGAAAGATGATTTTTGCTCTTATACAAATAATGGAGGATCATACCGAGCAAATCTCAGGGGAGTTTTTCTGTTCTAATTCTTTTATTTTCTAGTTTTTAACCTTTTATACAAACAACGAGGACGTTGTTTAACTTAAGTGGGGGGATTGGTGTAACACCCCAACCCGACAAGGGTAAAGATATCACAATAATGGATTCATATCAGATCAAAACAAAGCATACATCTACAGTAATACAAAATCTCAAAGGATTACAAATGAAATACTGAATCTACATGGTTACAAATGAGAAACTTCCAAGAACACTAATTCTAAAATATATTATCTTCTAGTCAACTCTAATCCAGAATAGCTATCCAAACTTTTAAGTCCAAAGGTACACTCTTCACTCATTCCCAGCTTCCTACTAAAACCTGCCGCAGGAAAAGAAATGCGGCTGAGCTACGAGAGCTCAGTGAACAGATATATAGATAACAGAAACAGTAACAGATACCAATATAGAAACAAATCAGAAATACAGATTATACAGATACAGAATCAAAGTGAAAGAACAGGGAAGGAATAAGGGTAAAAGAAAAGAAATGAGAAAGGGATAATGAACAAACCAGGTTTAGGGAAATACACAAATCCATCACGAGCCCAGAGATAACAGATAATATCATAACAGAGTAATCATATAATAATCCAGAGGGGATACCTCTCAAGTAACAGATAATATGAGGGGTGACCTCATGTATCAAATCGGAGTGATCAGCTCCCAGATATATGTGAAAGACGTGTATCGCACACACCATCAATCACCAGAGATATATATAACAGATAACATAATAACAGATAACAGAAATCAGATCAGATCTAGGATGCATCCATACGCCCCAGTAGGCCAGAATCTTCTCCTACATAACAAATAAAATCAGGGACGGGACAGGTCATCACTCTCCTGCCCTAGAGTCATGCCATCGGTGCATCAATGACATGGACATGAAACCCTCATGCCTAGTGATTGGCTCGGATATCAGACTGTGGTCAAGGTCTGATGTCATATAATAAACAGAGTCATATCTAAGGGTTCATGGCAGAAGGGTCATGTCAACAATTCAGAATAAGATAATAAGGTTCAAATCAGAGTTTATCAGATTAAGTTTAATATCAAAGCTTAAGTTCAGATTAAAAGGTTTATTTCCAATAGTCCAAAAGAGTACATCAAAGGTTAATAATTACAAGTTTATAGCAATAATCCATTTCAGAAGTTCCTGTCACAAGTTCATTTAAATCAATCCTTTAATAATGGTTTTCATTGAAATGATCTTACAAAATAGTCCTCATAAAAATTGTTTTCCAAAACTTTTAGTAACTTCCATTTCAAGTGGTATCGCTTCTTTTTAAAATAGCTTTTCTTAAACAGTTTCATATGTAGTTTAATAAAGGTTCAAAATCAATTAGGTTCAGATAAGGATTTAACAGGTTAAGGTTTTTACCAAAAATCAAATCAAAGTTTACAACAGATATATCAGGTTAAGGTTCAGAACAAGGTTCACAGATCAGATTCAATCAAGATTCACAAATTCAGAATTCAGAACAAGAGATCAAAACACAAAGGCTCAAGAAAGGTTCAGAACAGAAGAAACACATCAAAGGTTCACAAACTAGTTTACAATCAGAGTTCAGGAAAAAGGTTCCGAATAAAAGAATCATAGCAGAGGCTCAACAAAAGGTTTAAGACAAACAGATCACAACAAAGATTCACAACAGAAGGGAACATAGCAGTGGTATCGGAAATCCTAATAAAGAAAATGAAAAACTGAAAGAAAAGGGGATGAAAAACCCTTACTAAAAAAGGGCAGAATATCTGTACCTTAGACCGCAAGTGAAAACATAACAGAAACATAAAGATCGGAAGCAACTCCTTCTTCAGAGAATCTACACGAATACATGATCTTCTTATTATTAATATTTTATTTAAACCAGATTACTTATTTTAGTCGGCTTTCCACTTTTAGTATCTTCCTTTCATAACAGCTTTCCAAAAATAGTAACTTTCCCGAATTAGTGACTTTCATACTTTAGGGTTACAAATGACAATTAGATAAACTTAAATGTTTATTATAACCAATATCATCGTTTAGGGCTTAATATGTCACTTTAGCAAAGTTTGGGGTTAAAGGTGTAAATTGTCAAAGTTTTATATTCATGTCCATATTTGATGATTACACTTACATCTCATGCATGCCTTTTTACATTACCACTACCTGTTTAAATCCCTTTCAACTCAACATAATATCACATCAAGGACCAGCCCATAATACAATAGCCTTAACTTTGACCACACATGCACCTTTATTCGATTATTACATAACCAAACCAGTAACCTTGCTTTCAACCCCCAAGCGACATTCACACACACAAGACACACCATAACAGCCCATATTAACAGATTCGGATAGTCACCATTTATTATATAATTCGTCATGTATTATGCCTTATGTCAAGCAACATTTGTCCCTATATAGATCGTGTAACGGTAACCCCAAAAAGAGTGAACACAACCAAATTCAAAGCTCATATAAGTACTGAGTTGATTAGTGGTTTATGATCTTAATTCGATACATGTATATACCTTATTTCATGCGACAAAGACTTATCATTTTATTTAATTAATCCATTATCACACGCCATATTCAACCAGTTTTTTTTTTTTTTTTTTTTTTTTTTTTTTTTTTTTTTTTTTTTTTTTTACTCGTACCATTAGTGATCAACAAGCATTCTGTTTCAGATTTTTAAAAACCATGCAACTCATATATCGACACAACCATCTCAACATTCTACGCGATCAAATCCCAGATTATACATCTTATATATACACCGAATTGTAGGACATGAACAGACCCAGAATGATTCGTCATTTTATGTGTTCTATACACTCTTCGTTCTGATTGCTTATGTGTCGATTATATATATGTTGTATCAGTTCAAGCGACATAGATAATTCAATATGCATACGCATTTTAACGAATCAAATATTTGGTTTAGTTGTTTTAGTCACTCAGTTTCGTTGCATATATGTGTGTCGAGTAGAAAAGAATATTAGCGATACCTTTGGTGAACTTGATAAGGAAGAACAGGAATGATAACAGCAACAAACAAGCAACCTAGCTCACGGACTATAACCTTAACAGCCACCATTCTAGCATCCACGGTTAGGGCCACCACAGCAACACCTTTAAGAATTACGAACACCGCAACAAGGTCTTCGAATATGTGGAAAAAAAATAGCAGCTTTGAATGTGTGTTTGCATGGTTTGTTGTTTTCGTGTGACTGGGAGAAAGGAGGAAAAAAAACTTTGTGCTATATGAAGAAAAGATTAGGAGGAGCGTGGTCTACTTTTGGCAAGGCAATAAAGTGAAATAAATTGATTGATTGTGTTATTATTCAGCCGAGATTTGTGGGTGATAATGAATATTCAATCTCTTCGACACATATACAACTCCAATACATATCAAATTATTTATGGGATGCCCACCGCCCCATATTCTCTTATTTCTTATATTATATACAATATATCTTAGTTATAATAAGAATGTGGAGACACATGACTAGACTTTAAAAAATGAAAAGAGAACATGTTGTGCCACTGGTACGGTTTGTTATAACCAACAAAGATCATTTCATATTATAATCATGCTCAACTTGTAGCTTATAAATAAAATACGTTTAGTAGGATATAAATATCATGATTTTATTAGGTATATGTCAATTTGTGTCAATTTGTACATTCAAAATATTAAAATGTTGTTCCAGAAATTAATTTGCTTGATATGCAGTTCGTTTTCAGAGGTTTGGAATTGTTTCAGAATTTTATATGTGATTTTATTATGTTTTATGATTTCAGGGGTAATTAGGTAATTTTACAGGTTATCTGAATTTCAGGTATTACAACTTCTTCCCCACTAACAAAGAAAATTTCGTCCTCGAAATTTGCAGAAAGCAGAAAGGAAGGAGAGCAGAAAGACAAAACAAAGATATAACGGACTAAGACGAGAATTGAGGCGAAACGAAACAGGAACACAACTGACGGTGAACAGACATATGAAAGATTTGTTTCTCATGACTCGAACTTGTAGATTCCAAAATTGTTTCAGGTCCTCAGAACAGACATAACATACTGAATCCAGATCAGAAGAATAACATACCAAACGTAGTAGATGAGAATCAGATTCTCTCGGAAGAGACAAAGAAATACATAGGATTTTGACGGATATGCCGTTCACAGAAATTGATTAGACAAGTCAGATTAGATCGTACAGGAAATAGATTATTGATAACATCCATTGGCAGAAAGTTCTATAACAGAACCTAAGATTCTTATCGGATGTGCAGAGGTCAGCAAAATTGCGTGACGAAAATCCAGACATATCAATTCGCCTAACGGGGAAAGCATATCACGCGTATAGGTAGAATGAACTTAAAATCTCACTAACGCAGATGATCTCAAACAGTTATCAGAATTTCTAAAGCTTCTAAGGCACTTCTCGAAATATCCTATGCCCACAACAAGTGCACGTTATATGATATAAGTATTATCACGTTGGCCAGACGTCATAATACTGGCATCATATAAATATGCCCTCATGATGGTCATACTTTATCTCAAGTCATGAACAGAACAATTTATCTTAATCCACCTAATCCAACTACAGTCTCAGAGGTCATCAGAATCAACATCATAACTAAGAGGAGAAACGAACTACTCGAAAGAGTTAACGGAACAGGTCTAAATGTCTATCAGAACCGGATACGTCGCCAATAGCGTCAATCCTTCATCACTCATCAGAATCAACTCAGACAATACCAGAGGTTGCTTCAAAATCCTCATAACAAACCATCGGCCTACATACGCAGAATGAATGCCTAACGGAATTATTAACAGAGGGTCTAAATCATTCAAAGGATCTTATCATCTGGTAACGGAAATTTAAGTAAGTTAAGTGAAATACGTCATCCATAGTTTCATCCTTCACAGAATCAACTCTTCCAAACGTAAACGTTTGCTTCAGAATTATCATTCCTTCAATACATGATCTTCTTCCAAGTCCATGCAGTCTGTCGTATGATGATAGGGTGTAAAAGAATTTTAAACTTGAGTCTGGCCCCTCAAGCCTTCGACACTTCTTCTGGACATTGTGGTGTGGTAACGTGAACCTATGACATGGTCACTGTGCATCTTCCCTTCGCGAGTCTGCTTCTGCTCTCAGTTCATGTTAGTACAACTAAAATGAATAGAGAACAAGGCGGTGTGTTTCTGACAGGTCTTCCGGCACAGTACGAAATTCGCCAACTCAAACTGTTGTCCTCACAGGATACGGGGTAGTGATACAATTAGGTTTACGATAGTAGGATTTTCTCTTTCTTCTTCATAAATTAATAGGGTATTCAAAAGAAACACTGAGGTGAACAACATCATAATCCATCAATCTCTCAACTTCTATAGTATCATGTGTCGTCGATTGAGGCCGGTTCGAAGTCAATTCTACTTTGCAACAGGAGGGGAAACTCAAGCGTTTCATCAAAAAAAAAAAAAAAAAAAAAAAAAAAACATCAGAATATTTGTACAATAAAACTTCCAATGCCCAAAACTTCCAAGGGTAGATATCAATGGTGTCAGGAGAAATTCGACAATCAAATGAGATCGGAGTATGCGCTTCCATAGCAACATTAATCTTAACAGATTCAAGCGGCTGAGAGTCATCATAATAAAAGTAAAACAGATTTGTTAAGAGTCATATTTCAGATACGCTAGTCTATGGTAGCTTTATGAAGGGTCAGGCAATCCATAACCAAAAGGCCTCAAAATCAAATATATCCAGAGTAAACGGATTCGTAGGATGAGCACGGTCGCCAAGCCAGACGGATAATCCCTATATCAAGGTCAAGTACATGATTCATCAGAGTGTGGAAATAAATAAGCGAACAATTCAAGGTGTTGGAGTCTTGTTCAGCTATTTAGCATAAGTGGCAGGTAGGTTGGATCAGTGTATAATTGTCAAAAATGAAGCATATAGAATATCGGTTATTAGCATCATCATGCTCAGTTAACAACTTCATAACGAGACAAAATTATCATCATATCATTCCAAAAGGAACTAGTTGGCGGCAAGATTCATTATTCAGAAGGGGGAAATAAACTTCCTATATCCGTGTTTAATAATCACCAGAGTTCTCATAGGAGTAGTAATGGGTTTTGCAAGACAGAGTAGTATCAGATGATATATTTATATCCGGCATAGGAAATAAATTCATAGAATGTGTCAAACACGTTAGGGTTAATTGACTTTCCGGGATAGTCGAAGAAGTATCAAACTGTTTATCAGACAGGTCGGAGTGAAGATCAAAATCAGGCAGTGGAATACTCCCAGAAGATATATACTTAAGCAACTCACTTCCTGGTCTTCGGTTGTTGCTCTTCGGGTTGCTCAAATCAACCGGTATGATCCGAAAGACAACTTCGCTTGGCGGCTAGACAATCTCTCGGTATCATGTCAAATCCTACTTCGCATTCAGGGAAAAACTTGGTGGTTCATCCAGGGATCATATTCGGAAAAACTCAGAGTGTCGATTCATTCTGAAAATAAGGTTCATTCATTGGTGTACGAGATGGTTTCTAGGAAAACTTCATAACCGCGAAAATAACACACAAGTCTCCAGAGTAATAGTGCTAGCAAGGAGTTTAACAATCGGTAATCATGGTAGGAAGTTCAAAACTGTTTCAAAGGCCAAAGATGAGACATAGGAGGATAGTTGTTGTTAGAATTTAATAATCAAGACTATCATATTATTAAGTAAATCAAGTAGTCACATATGCGAAAGCGTAGGAACAATTATAACACGTAAAGGATTAACATAAACATAAACAAGAACGTACCTTTTGATTCTAGAAAATCAAGAATCAAACTTCAATAACCTTGAACAATTGGATGAACCCTAATTAGGGTTTATGTGAATTAGGGATCTATTGATTAACCCCTTACCGTTTTGTTAATCGATCCAAGATACAATCAATAGTGTGATTGTACCACGTTCTTGTACACACGTACTATTAACAAATTAAAGTAAATGCTAGTTTAAAAATACACAAAACAATTTTGTTTATAAAAACAAAACCAGTCGACCAAATAAACAAATCACCAAAATCACCTTTTGTGATATTGTTACTGTCGATTACAAAGTCAAAGGAAAAGCAAATATTGAATATATACTATACATGAACATATGACATGCACAGGTATGTATGTATCGTTACTGTGACTCATGTCGACAAAAAGGAGAAAAAAACAAGTTGCAATAGTTTGTTAAATAAAACTAACGTGTACAAGAGTGTATCAAAATAAACCCTTGACCTTGCTTTTATAGGATAACAAAACTTAGGGAACAAGTTAGGGTTCTCTATTTTTTTATCCATGGTCCTTATCTTTGTAAGTTAGTCAATTTTCGCCAATTACTAACATTCTTTATTTGTTTTGTATAATTAATAATTAAATATAACTTTTTATATTAAATTATTAAACTTTAATTCTCATACGTAAAGTGTGCAATCCCGCGATCTCGAGTTCGATTCTAGACATATACGTATTAATATTTATCCACAACTCTAACAGTTGTCAGTATTTTGAGGGTTCAATCAATCTTTTATCAGAATAAAATCAAAGTTAACTATCAAAGGAAGACGAATCAACAAAGCAGATCTTACCATTTCGACTAAGAGGGAAAACATTTTTATACTCGTGGTTAAACACCACAAGACTTCCCATGGGAACAGAGGTGGTTAAGACTAAATCAAATAGTGTCAGAAGATTCATAGATGATTATCAGAAGGAAGAAACAACTAACAGATTGTATCAGGTATATCATCTACATGGAATTTATCAGAATGCCCGAAGAGATCAGAATGATTAACAGAAGGTTCAGGGGTTAGAGTAGGAATCTGAAGACAAGGATCAAATAGTGTCAGGAAATTACTATGCAAGTCTCAATGCTTTCAAAGTTTCAAATCTTAGGTGGTGCAATACATACGTTTTGAATCTCCAAGAGTGATTTCAACAGGCTTTAATCAAAAGAAAGGCATGAATCAGAGTGATGCGGAAGCAAGGATACTTAAGAAAATGCCTTATAGTCTACCCATTCCTCACTGGTCAGATTTTAAGTTTCTTATAGGGAAATCCTAGAGAAAATTCTTACAGGTTATCTTATGAGCGCCTACAGTGGAAACTTAGTGGTCCAAACTTCACAGGTCAAGGGTAAATGTATTACGAGTCGCAGCCTGTAGCTCTGATACCATAAATTGTAACACCCCAACCCGACAAGGGTAAAGATATCACAATAATGGATTCATATCAGATCAAAACAAAGCATACATCTACAGTAATACAAAATCTCAAAGGATTACAAATGAAATACTGAATCTACATGGTTACAAATGAGAAACTTCCAAGAACACTAATTCTAAAATATATTATCTTCTAGTCAACTCTAATCCAGGATAGCTATCCAAACTTTTAAGTCCAAAGGTACACTCTTCACTCATTCCCAGCTTCCTACTAAAACCTGCCGCAGGAAAAGAAATGCGGCTGAGCTACGAGAGCTCAGTGAACAGATATATAGATAACAGAAACAGTAACAGATAGCAATATAGAAACAAATCAGAAATACAGATTATACAGATACAGAATCAAAGTGAAAGAACAGGGAAGGAATAAGGGTAAAAGAAAAGAAATGAGAAAGGGATAATGAACAAACCAGGTTTAGGGAAATACAGAAATCCATCACGAGCCCAAAGATAACAGATAATATCATAACAGAGTAATCATATAATAATCCAGAGGGGATACCTCTCAAGTAACAGATAATATGAGGGGTGACCTCATGTATCAAATCGGAGTGATCAGCTCCCAGATATATGTGAAAGACGTGTATCGCACACACCATCAATCACCAGAGATATATATAACAGATAACATAATAACAGATAACAGAAATCAGATCAGATCTAGGATGCATCCATACGCCCCAGTAGGCCAGAATCTTCTCCTACATAACAGATAAAATCAGGGACGGGACAGGTCATCACTCTCCTGCCCTAGAGTCATGCCATCGGTGCATCAATGACATGGACATGAAACCCTCATGCCTAGTGATTGGCTCGGATATCAGACTATGGTCAAGGTCTGATGTCATATAATAAACAGAGTCATATCTAAGGGTTCATGGCAGAAGGGTCATGTCAACAATTCAGAATAAGATAATAAGGTTCGAATCAGTGTTTATCAGATTAAGTTTAATATCAAAGCTTAAGTTCAGATTAAAAGGTTTATTTCTAATAGTCCAAAAGAGTACATCAAAGGTTAATAATTACAAGTTTATAGCAATAATCCATTTCAGAAGTTCCTGTCACAAGTTCATGTAAATCAATCCTTTAATAATGGTTTTCATTGAAATGATCTTACAAAATAGTCTTCATAAAAATGGTCTTCCAAAACTTTTAGTAACTTCCATTTCAAGTGGTATCGCTTCTTTTTAAAATAGCTTTTCTTAAACAGTTTCATATGTAGTTTAATAAAGGTTCAAAATCAATTAGGTTCAGATAAGGATTTAACAGGTTAAGGTTTATACCAAAAATCAAATCAAAGTTTACAACAGATATATCAGGTTAAGGTTCAGAACAAGGTTCACAGATCAGATTCAATCAAGATTCACAAATTCAGGATTCAGAACAAGAGATCAAAACACAAAGGCTCAAGAAAGGTTCAGAACAGAAGAAACACATCAAAGGTTCACAAACAAGTTTACAATCAGAGTTCAGGAAAAAGGTTCCGAATAAAAGAATCATAGCAGAGGCTCAACAAAAGGTTTAAGACAAACAGATCACAACAAAGATTCACAACAGAAGGGAACATAGCAGTGGTATCGGAAATCCTAATAAAGAAAATGAAAAACTGAAAGAAAAGGGGATGAAAAACCCTTACTGAAAAAGGGCAGAATATCTGTACCTTAGACCGCAAGTGAAAACATAACAGAAACATAAAGATCGGAAGCAACTCCTTCTTCAGAGAATCTACACGAATACATGATCTTCTTATTATTAATATTTTATTTAAACCAGATTACTTATTTTAGTCGGCTTTCCACTTTTAGTATCTTCCTTTCATAACAGCTTTCCAAAAATAGTAACTTTCCCGAATTAGTGACTTTCATACTTTAGGGTTACAAATGACAATTAGATAAACTTAAATGTTTATTATAACCAATATCATCGTTTAGGGCTTAATATGTCACTTTAGCAAAGTTTGGGGTTAAAGGTGTAAATTGTCAAAGTTTTATATTCATGTCCATATTTGATGATTACACTTACATCTCATGCATGCCTTTTTACATTACCACTACCTGTTTAAATCCCTTTCAACTCAACATAATATCACATCAAGGACCAGCCCATAATACAATAGCCTTAACTTTGACCACACATGCACCTTTATTCGATTATTACATAACCAAACCAGTAACCTTGCTTTCAACCCCCAAGCGACATTCACACACACAAGACACACCATAACAGCCCATATTAACAGATTCGGATAGTCACCATTTATTATATAATTCGTCATGTATTATGCCTTATGTCAAGCAACATTTGTCCCTATATAGATCGTGTAACGGTAACCCCAAAAAGAGTGAACACAACCAGATTCAAAGCTCATTTAAGTACTGAGTTGATTAGTGGTTTATGATCTTAATTCGATACATGTATATACCTTATTTCATGCGACAAAGACTTATCATTTTATTTAATTAATCCATTATCACACGCCATATTCAACCAGGTTTTTTTTTTTTTTTTTTTTTTTTTTTTTTTTTTTTTTTTTTTTTTTTTTTTTTTACTCGTACCATTAGTGATCAACAAGCATTCTGTTTCAGATTTTTAAAAACCATGCAACTCATATATCGACACAACCATCTCAACATTCTACGCGATCAAATCCCAGATTATACATCTTATATATACACCGAATTGTAGGACATGAACAGACCCAGAATGATTCGTCATTTTATGTGTTCTATACACTCTTCGTTCTGATTGCTTATGTGTTGATTATATATATGTTGTATCAGTTCAAGCGACATAGATAATTCAATATGCATACTCATTTTAACGAATCAAATATTTGGTTTAGTTGTTTTAGTCACTCAGTTTCGTAGCATATATGTGTGTCGAGTAGAAAAGAATATTAGCGATACCTTTGGTGAACTTGATAAGGAAGAACAGGAATGATAACAGCAACAAACAAGCAACCTAGCTCACGGACTATAACCTTAACAGCCACCATTCTAGCATCCACGGTTAGGGCCACCACAGCAACACCTTTAAGAATTACGAACACCGCAACAAGGTCTTCGAATATGTGGAAAAAAAATAGCAGCTTTGAATGTGTGTTTGCATGGTTTGTTGTTTTTGTGTGACTGGGAGAAAGGAGGAAAAAAAACTTTGCGCTATATGAAGAAAAGATTAAGAGGAGCGTGGTCTACTTTTGGCAAGGCAATAAAGTGAAATAAATTGATTGATTGTGTTATTATTCAGCCGAGATTTGTGGGTGATAATGAATATTCAATCTCTTCGACACATATACAACTCCAATACATATCAAATTATTTATGGGATGCCCACCGCCCCATATTCTCTTATTTCTTATATTATATACAATATATCTTAGGGGGTGCTTGGTGTAGGGTCATGTGGCCTAATCAATGGCAAAGGTAATCAATGATGGTGCTTGGTGTAGGGTAATGTAATGACCCATTACCCAGTAGTGGGTAATGGGGCATTACCCAACAAATTGGGGGGAAAGGGAATGCATTGCTTTGCATTCCCTTTGCATTCTCTTTGCATTCCCCACCATTTGAACCAAGCGGGCCCTTAGTTATAATAAGAATGTGGAGACACATGACTAGACTTTAAAAAATGAAAAGAGAACATGTTGTGCCACTGGTACGGTTTGTTATAACCAACAAAGACCATTTCATATTATAATCATGCTCAACTTGTAGCTTATAAATAAAATACGTTTAGTAGGATATAAATATCATGATTTTATTAGGTATATGTCAATTTGTGTCAATTTGTACATTCAAAATATTAAAATGTTGTCCCAGAAATTAATTTGCTTGATATGCAGTTCGTTTTCAGAGGTTTGGAATCGTTTCAGAATTTTATAAGTGATTTTATTATGTTTTATGATTTCAGGGGTAATTAGGTAATTTTACAGGTTATCTGAATTTCAGGTATTACAATTGGAGAATTAGAACACTTACTTGTCCTAAACTTTTTCAAAATATGCTTAAAATGTGCTTAATATATCAAAATTATTTTTTTTAGCATGTTTTTGTTTAAAGTCTAAGTTGCATAGCTGCACACATGACGTTAGTTTCAAAAATTGTGATTTTTCAAAATTCACAAATCTATGAGTGTGCCGGTGACTTGTAAACTTTAGAACTTGGCTTGTATACTATTCGAGACCACCAAAATAAGTATTATTTTATATAATTGGAATGACTTGTCTAAATTGGTAAATTTCTAGGATTACACCCAAATAGCCTTTATATGTTATGTGTTATTAGCTAACTACACTGGTTAGTTAACCCCCATATAAACCCTTTTGTTACTCTCATTTTTAGAGTAAGATACCCCTAGAAAAACACTCAGAGCCATTCCTTTCGTTTCTTACACCTTTGTTATAATGTTTCGTTACACCCTTACACCTTAGCCTACCCTGTAGATTAAAATCCGTGGTTGGTTAATTGCTTTACGCAAAGTGTGTTTCCTTACATTACCTGTGTTCGCGTGCGTAATTCATTATCTTTGGTTAGGTCGGGAAATTGCACAATGCAATTGGAGTGAAAGTAAATATTGTATATCTTTGAGTTTATTTTTCGTGTGTTTACTACTTTCACTATTACCGTTATTTCTGAAGTTATGAAAAGTATGGAAAAATTATCCAGAGTTATCATTATAGTGATGTGGTGAAATTTTACACATCTATGTTTATGTTTCAAGTTTCAAAAAAAAAAAAAAAAAAAAAGTTGGAAGTTTGTTTTAACCAACTTATGTAAAGTTTTGTATTAAGTGGTCGATATCACCACTAGTTGTTGTATATTATATCTATGGATTGAATGGGAGTTGAACGTTATGGGAACGCCAACTAAAGGTTATTCTTTGATTGAGATCTTGTTGAGTATAATTCGTGTCTACCTAAAGCGTGTGTTTCAAGTGTTAAAGCGTGAGTTATTCTATGATATGAGTCTTATTCATGGGATGGTTGGGATAGTGATTAACCACACTTAGGATTTTAATTTATTTGTTTTGTTTATTTTTCATTTTACACCAATTTATATCCCAAATATTATCCATACCCTATATTATTCTTTATCCAAACCTTTGATTTATTGAGATTAGGGATTTGAGCAATCTTAAGTATCGTAGTCGTGGATTCGGCTATGTATTTATGATTTTGTCGCCCTTTTTGATATAATATTATTGGTGAAGATTACTTGGTCCTATCTTTAGCCTATTCGAGTTAAGGATTTGAGCAATTGCAAGTATCGTGTTCGTGGATTCGATCATGTATTTGTGATTTTGTCGCCTTTTCTGGAATTTGAGATCGATAGAGATTAAGAAGAATAATTAACCCTTAAGCCTACAAACCCTTTTTACCGCTTTAGACTTGTTATTCCTTGGCTTTAGTGGGGGAGATGTGTATACTTGCCAAGCTTATGATAGAATATTCGTCACGACTGGACAGTTAAACGATTAGATTTGCTTTTATCAAATTATTTTATTTTACTTCTAATTCGTTAAGTGTTTGGTTGTGTGATTATGACAAAAATGAATACATGCTTAAATATAAAAATAAATCCTAATATCTTTTAGGATACATTTTGATAAGATTAATTCTAAGGTTTACTTGGGGACAAGTAAAGTTCAAGTGGGGGGATATTTGATGAACTCAAACAAGTACATTTTATTACCATCATTTATCCTATTTATTTAACTTGTTTTATTTTATTATGTATGAGAATTGATACTTAATTGTTTACTTTTGTAATTCTCAGGTAAAAACAAGTATTATGTGAAACTTGGCGATTTTGGACTAATTATGGAGCAAAACAAGCAAGAAGTTAAGAGTCTACTGAAATGTTCAAGATCAAGACATTCTGCTCCAGATACGCCGCATCTTACTTATTACATACGGCGCATCACTATCAAGATTTCACAAGATACGATCCAAGATACAAGAGGACATGCGCCGCATCTAAGAATGGAGTTACGCCGCATCTTCTGGCGGTGTACGAATATTCCTGAAGATATTAATCTTGGACCCCACGCGAAGTTAAGTCAATGCGCCGCATCTACTTTTTAGATGCGCCGCATCTTACCCTCAGACAGAAACTATAAATACCCCAAGACCAGACGTATTCGAGAGCCCTAGTTTTAGAAGACCGAAGACCACAGAAACCCTAGGACGAATTCAGTCGAAGTAGCAGCACAAGACACACCTTGAATGAAGATACAAGAGCTGTAAGAAGGTCCTGCATGTATTTAATTCATTAAGTAGTTTTGTTTTATTGTGTTAGTAAACTTTAATTCATCAGGATTGGTGGCTTGTGTAATGTGACAACGGAAAGGTTGCACTCCCTTAAAACTGCTTTCCCATTAATTAAAGTTTATATGTTGATGTCTTTGGTGACTTTTATTAGTGCATTGATAACCTCTGTGTCTAGCTGAGCGTTGATCGGGTCGCCATGCCTCTGCCCTCGCCTATTTATTAGATCGCTTATGCATTCTATCGTCTGTAGAAAAGTAGGAAGAAAGATAAATAGGATAGTCATAAGTAATCATTAAGGGTTTACTCGCCGATAAGATTAGAACCAACGAGAAAGGACTTAATCTCGGTGCGTTGCATCGAACTATACACTTCATATAAAACTAGCAATAAAACAAGTGACAAGCTACTTAACTATCAGGACAGGTCTTCTTATTGTCTCGAGTATTTATCTGTGTACGTGTGTGCTATTCGCTGATTCGTGCCTATTAGTTTAGTTTATTATTTAATTGCAACCAAACCGTGCCAGTCTCTCAGGCTGAAACCCCCTTGCGTTAGATTAGGTTGTATAGCTAACTTAAGAAATTAAAATACTGATTAGGATAACTAGATAATATGTTCCACTCTTAGTGATCGACACTCTACTTACTATTATATTCATACTGACCGGTTACACTGCTCGTTAAAGTGTGTGTGTTATTGATAAGTCGGCTAAATATAAATTTAAAACTTGAATACTGCTAAAACCACAACGACATACCGTGGGTATAAATTAGAGCATACGCACACGCGCATCAGTATTTATGCTTTTCAAAAAGTTTTAGATGGTTCAGTTACCACGTTGAACACCATCTAATTATTTTCAAAAGAATTTAGTAAATTTTTGTTCATACTAAGGTGATGAGTCAGGAATTTCTAAGGTAATACTAGGATATCCTTGGTATAAACTTAAAGTTCATGAGAGAATTCTTACAAGGTGGTAATAATCTATTGTTCGGTCAGAAATGATGTTAACTAGATTTCTAAGATGATACTAGTTGTATTGCTACTTAACGACTATGAACAAAGCAAATGGAATAGAAACTGAAACAGACGTAGATTATGATTATCACGGAAATATTACAAGATGGAGTTTTATACGGTAGAAAGATAGTTATTACACTTAGGTTACATCCATCGTACCTAAGGTAAGGTATAAAAGAAATATAACTTAGAGAGTTTTGAACTTATGGTTTATTTTTCTATAACAGGAAATTTTCTTCTGTTTAAACATAGGTGTCATCCCTTGACATTTCTGAGGGTTCTAAAGATCTTCCATTCTCTTTCACTGATCTTTCTGTCCTAATTGGTATTCTGAGTTGAGCACTTATTCTTGAAGTGTCCCTTTTAACTTTTTGGTCTAAAATCCTTTGGTAATAGTGATGCTAGGTTCGGTCACACTTATTGTACTTTTAAGGCGAGTTGGTCAACAACCCGTAAAACTTTCATAGGTATGCTTATAAGACGTAGTCGTTTTCCTTTTCTCTTGTGGCTATATTGTTGCTACTTGGACGAGCTACTATAGTTGCTTTGAGTACTACTACTATGATGTTGGTTACTAACTTCTGGATAGCTTCAATACTTCGTTAGGTCCTTTAGTGAAAGAATATGGAGCTAATTATCTCATTGATGATAGACTGAATTGAATACCTACTGTGATCTAACTTCAAGATGCGTCTAGGTAGTATCGTAGCTAAATGATCAACTCTTAGATATGGAACTGCTAAGGAACAAACTAATTCATCTACAAATGCTGATGTTTAGCAACTTTCTCTTCATTCATCAAGTTTTCTTCTGAAATTTTATCTTAGGGAATTCTATGGTTTTTGGCCTGGTTATGTTATGCTTAAGGAATCATGATAATCATAGGTAATTATCATGGTAATTCTGGATATAATCACTGTAAACAATATAGTATTAACAACTTGATTGATTGTTTTTGCAAAACAACAATACAAGGTCCATTATTAATGCTCCATTGATTTGTGTGAAGTCATTTGTATACCAACGAGAGTAACAAATGGGGAGATTTTGAATAAGGGGATAAGGAATCATTACATGCATGCCTAGCATCATGATAGAGAATGATAGAAAGATTTGTTCACCACATTAAGATATAACAACAGGAGGTTGCTATTGATTAAAGGTTGGTTACAAGTTCTGAGAATTTCTGGATTATTGGAAAATACGTCAACACTAACAAAAAATTATTTGGTTTAGTGGGTATAACAACGATACATATGAACCTTGGGACTAGTTACTTCTCTGACGTAGGCGTCTAACTTCTGCTGCATGGTCTCTTGGGTCTGTCTGAAGCTCTTCAAAAGATCAAATATGATGCGAATGCAAATCAAACCATTATCCTCGTCATTGGTTGTGAGAACATGCATTGCAACTTTTAAAAGCTCTTGAACAAACGGCCTTAGCACTTCACTGTGAGGAAAGCTGTTAAGGATTTCAATAATGATGTTCCGCAGCTTTCTTGTCTGAGAAGCGTTCCTGGCACAGGCTCGTCTCTTGGCATCAGCTCTTCTGAACAAAGTGTCAATGTTACGGTCGTACCATTCAAAACGTAATGGTTGTAACTCTTCCAGCTGTTCAGTGTGAATGTCTAGAGTGCCGGCTTATTGATAAAGAAGATTCCATAATGAATCACGAGGGTTTAAATTATAGTAAGGGAAATTAGGTAAAGACATATCGTCTGAGATGTATGGTATTGAGAAATATGAAGCGTCAGGTAATGGAGAATTTAGCTCAACATCTTTCCAAATTGTTTCTTGGTGTAAATTATGTCCAACCTCGAATGTTGTCGGACCACCAATCAACTCTTCATCGGAATAAGATTTAGTAGCTCTCTTAAGTTTCTGACGTGGAGGCGAGTGAGTAAGTGATGATACGGGTGGTAGTGACTTCGAAGACGAAGGAGAGTCTGGCTCAGACGGCTTTGCCTCTGCAAAAGTGCGAGACCTCTTTCTGGCTAACATATACGGATCATCGAGGAAATGGAGCGATATCAGGCACTGTCGGAATGTCCTCAGATAAAGGAAAATCTGGTAATGCGGTAGATGTCAGGGGTAAAGTAATGACAACTTCACCTTCCTCGAAGGGCTCCGTCCCGTCTGATGAGGTATTTGGTGCTAAGGCTGCTAAGGTATTCGGAACTAGTGGCGAAATAACTGATGCTAAGGAGTTCTCGGATTTTGAATCCGATAATATGCTCGCATGAGGGGTTAACGACATGGTACTGTACTAACCCGTAAATAGTAAAAATAAGAAATCATTATCATTAAATGAGTAAGATTCTTATGAACGAAGATAAGGATAACATAACCTTAAGAAGTAATGTACTGAGCGCGGTAGCAAGCAGGCACGGAGGGCTTTAAAATAGTATGGTGTAAAATTTATTTATTTGAAGGTGTAGTTATAGTTCAATGTTTGAAAACATTTGTTTCTCTATAACTCTAGCTCTGATGCCAATCTGTAACACCCCCTAATTTACGAGATAACAGCGGAAGACTAATCGGGGTATTACTGAGGATCGAAGTCAAAATTAAAGAAAACGGCTCAAAAGAGACGTTTTAAAACATAGGTCCTTCATATAATTTCAGTTTACAAAAGTTTTATATCAGAGAGATAAAATCCATAAAGGAAACTTTGTTTTAAACTTAATTACACGTTTTATTTTACACCATATTAAAGATAGTCACAGCCCGCTCCATGCCCTTGCTGCTCCGCTAATTACCTGAGATACATGCTTAAAAGTCAACAAAAATGTTGAGTGATATCATAGAGATTAAATTTAATAATTTGTTCGATCACAAGTAAGATTGCATTTTGAAATACAATCAGTTAGAAAAGTTGATATTTCCAGTATATATTGCCCTAAGTCTCATGACACGCAAAACGTTAACAGTACCGAAATTCGGTAAAGTCACATCAAGTCAATGATGGATAAAATGCCCTCAAGATAATAGGTAACTTTCCAATTCCTATTATTCTCAAATATAAAAATATCGCGACTAATACGAATAACCAAAAGGCATTCCGTCCAGTATTAATGGGATAGGCTGTCAAACCTTAATAGATCTATTTACTATATTCGCGTTCACTACTAGTGATTAATGTCTCATGATAAAGGGTCTTTTGGCAATAAAGGTACTTATTCATATATCAAGTCAGATAAGCATACATAAAAATACTTGCGATATGTTTTTAACATGTATCCCCCTCACGGAGTTTAAAGTTGATAAAGAAGTAAAAGTGAGGCCATGACTCACCTTATACGATACTGAGAATGGAAATAAGTAAGTTCGGATGAGATTATGGTAACGGCTTCGAAATACAACCTGAATAAATAGGGATTTCTAAGAACTTGACCTAAATACGAAAGATGGAATGATAACGCGAACGATAACGATTTGATCGTTAGAATGAGAATGATGATATGCTTAAAATGCTTCAAGTTAAAAAGAAAATTACATAAAATATTATCTTGTTTTTATGTCTAATATTTCAAAATATCATTTCCTCGAAACGTATAATTAAATCGTTTAAAAATCTCGTTATATATATAATTAACGTAAAGTTATAAATAAACAAATGAAATATATACAAAAATGCAAATGACGTGAAGGGAATTTGTAAAATGAAAAATAAATAAGAATGTCAAATATAATATGTTGGTCCTTGTCCTTTTCCAGTTTTTACACTTTTTACCCTAACGGCGTTAGCGTTGCACCGTTAGTCCTTTATTTATAAAATTAACAATTATAGTCCACTACTTTGTCCAATATATCATTTAGAGCTTGGAATATTATAATATGTCACTTTATACCCTAAATATACTGTTTTTACATTTTCAGTCCACAGTTTTAACCATTTGGCAGTTTTGGTCCCTCTAGGTGTTGTCGCGTTACATTTTTAGTCCTTTTTACACAAAATTAATGGGAAAAATTATATTAAATTTTCCGAGACTTAGTTAGGTTATAAAAAGCTTATTTTAACTGCTCATTTAGTCTATAGCTTATTTTTCTTCTATTGGGCTTTAACGATCAAATTAGTGGCCCGTTAACGTTTTAAAATCCGTAAATCGTGAGACGAGTTGAGCTCGTCAAAAATATCATTTTTCATGTTCTTATTTCATATCAAAAAGGTTTGATAAGCTATCTTATATCGTTAGCTTAAAATCAGCTTGATGGCTAAAAAGCCCACCTCGCTAGTTTATTAGTTTTGAAGTTCGGTTTCATGCGATTTGCTTTGGCAATTTTTGAGTGTCGAAATAAGTTTATCTTTACGAGTTATATAAATGAAAATGATAGCTAGCTAGGTCGTCTATTTGGTTATGTAATAATATCGTATGGTTGTTAAATTAGATCGTAAGATAAGAGGTTGTTTTCTAGGCGACTTGGACGAGTAAATAAATAGGTAAATGACTTAGATTATTTTCTAAGTCTTGACAGATTTTTAGCGATAGACATATGGTTTAAAATGAAGACGTACGATGCATGTAACATGTAAATAAACGTGAAAGGCGTGTGCATGGTGACTTCTATGCCTTCCGCAAGGGAGGCGTGTCACGTTCGTGTATATGTGAACGAAAATAAATAAGCAAAAGTACAATATATACGTTCGAGTATATTAAAAAGGAAAGCGATGCATGAGTAAAAGTAAATGATCGAGACGTATTGTAACTTGGATGAGATGACTTACAAAGCTCTTAAAGATGATAGAGACCCACGTTAAATAATACTAAGTATACGATATATACTTTTCACCCTATGCTCTCGTTAACTTCCAAATGAAAGGAACGAATGTTTTCTGGCTTTTCAGAGATAATATTATGGAAGAATAGGAGTTGTGAGAATGATATATAAGTGAAAGAAGAAAGGTGGTAAATATGTAGAAGATAGAGAAGACGTATTTGTATTCGTTTGTTCCAATAATTCACCCCAATTGCTCTTACACAAAGTCAGTAGATAGGAGTTGTGAGAATGATATATAAGTGAAAGAAGAAAGGTGGTAAATATGTAAAAGATAGAGAAGGTGTATTTGTATTCGTTTGTTCCAATAATTCACCCCACTTGCTCTTACACAAAGTCAGTAGATAGGAGGCTTCAAATGAGATTTTTTTACAAGCCTAGGACTATAGAATGGATTTGTGAGTACGTGAAAAGTGGCAACTTGTCTTGTGACTCAACACATATGTCGACCAACATCTTTTATACATATACGATTCATTTAAATCGTATAACACCCAATATTTGATGATAAATCTCGACTTTTAATATTGAAACATGATAGAAATAATATTAATATCACGTAGAAACGAACGGGAGTCAAAACGGTTAAGTTTTGAATAATAAACTTTATATCGAGTTGGGTTGTTTTCAACCGAATGGATTGCCTTTCGAAATCGTATCAATACTTGATATAAACTTCTGAAAATTGACACGTTTAGAGTTGGCTAGGTGAGAAACGAGATGGTGTAAAAATATATAGTTGTTACGTTTAATATTTGAGCGAACGAGAAGCTTTTTGGAGTTAGTCTCTTATCGAAATTCACATAGAATCACAAATATTATTTTGGGCTTTATAATTGGGTTATGAATAGTGACGTTGGAATTGAAGTTGGGCTGGAAAATTATTAGGCCCGATTTGAGAAATTAGGGAGTAATTAACTAAATGAAATATTTATGTTTCCAAAAACATGTCGAGAACTTGTTACGTCATTTGGTGAATTTTGTGATTTCGTAATCACAACCAAATAAGATAATAAGAAAAATTTCAAATTTCCCCTTAAAAATGGTGATTAAAATATTGACAGAGATTAATATATAATTAACCGTTGTTAATTATAAGGAATTTTTGCGGTTTGTTACAGCTTAGTTACCCTTTCAACGCCCGTTGGCCCACCCCCTACAAGCGTTGAAGCCCGTTGAATTGGCAAAAAAATAAACGCCCGTTGATTGAACAACGGGCGTGGAAGGTAATCTTTGGTCAAATATAGCCGTTTAATGGCTATATTTATTAATTAACTTAGTAGTTTTTTTTTTTTTTTTTTTTTTTTTTTTTTTTTTATATATATATATTTTTAACTTCAACTTTCCTATTTAATCTTAACACTTCTTTTTCATTTCAGCACACAATTCAACAACTTTCTTTCAACAAAAATAACGCCCGTTTTTACAAAAAAAAATGATTCGCCGGCCATTCAATGCCTCGTATTCGAGTAGTGATTCAAGTTCCGACGAATTTGAAACCGAAGTTGTAGCTGTTTGTTCGAGTGCGTTACACCTTATGGCGACGTTTGTTCACCGAAGCGTTAGTGAACGTCGACCGTTTCAAACAAGACAAGTTATCATGCGCGATCGTGAAGAAGCTCATAACCGTTTGATGCGAGATTATTTTAATGAGAAACCTCGTTGGCCGCAACCAAGAGTTTTCAAACAACGTTTCCGAATGTCTAAAAGGTTGTTCTTAAGTTTGCGTGACTATTTGGAAATGGAAGTCGGGTACTTTAAACAAAAATCCGATGCACTTGGGAAGCTTGGATTCACCACAACGCAAAAATTGACCGCCGCCATACGGATTTTGGCGTTCGCACAAACGTCCGACATCAACGACGAGTACTTGCACATGGCGGCTAAAACTATTCGAGACACACTTAGGGAGTTCGCAATCGGTATTATATTTTATTTTTATTTAACGTTTATTTTTAATTACCGTTTATTTATATTTAACGTTTATTTTTAATTAACGTTTATTTATATTTAACGTTTATTTTAGCTATTGGTGAGATATACGGTCGTCGATACCTTAGAAAACCGACTTGGTTGGACCTACAGAAAATATACGAGGTGCACGAAGACATGCATGATCTACCCAGTATGATCGGTAGCATAGATTGTATGCATTGGCAGTGGGAAAGATGTCCTACGGCTTGGCGTGGCCAACACACTCGGGGTGATCAAAAGGGACCGACAAAGATACTTCAAGCTGTTTGTTCACAAGACCTTTGGTGTTGGCATGCATTCTTTGGCGCAGCCGGATCGAACAATGATCTCAACGTGTTACAACAATCACCTCTCATAGAGGACATTGTTTCAGGTAAAATGTCAACCACATCTTTTTACGCCAACAATAATTACTACCCTTACGGTTATTTTTTGGGCGATGGTATATATCCCGAACATAGCTACATCGTAAAGACTTTCACCGACACTGTGTATGAGAAAAGACTGCATTTCAAAAAGCAACAAGAATCGGCAAGAAAAGATATAGAACGTTTCTTTGGTGTTCTCAAGCAACATTGGGCGTACATAAGGACTCCTTGCAAATTATGGTCTACTGAAACAATTGAGTACATTATGGAAGCATGTATCATTTTACATAATATGATTTTGGAAGATGAGGGTAACGCATACTTTCAAGATTATAGACCTGAAGCAGTGGAAGAAGATGAAAATAGAGAACAAGCACCCATGGAAGTCAGATTACAAAACAGCAGGTATATGCGAAGTGCCGACGTTCATAATTATCTTAAGGCAGATTTGGTAGAGCATGTTTGGGGACAAAAGCAACGTAGGGTACGCAATGGCGAAGTTGAGGATGAAGAAATAGCCGACGAAGAGGTTGAAGACTTGGGTGACGAGCCAGTTGTAGATTTGGGTGACGACGAGGAAGATTATTATGCGAGTGACGACTACGACGATGCGGACTATAGCGACGAATAAATTATTTTATGTTTATGTTGTGTTATTTCTAAATTTGGAATAATTTGTAATAAATTTGTTTAGGAAAAAAAATTGTGTAATATTGAAGAATTAAAAAAAGGGGTGTTGAACCATTACTCCCATTTAGCTTCAACACCCAAATTCTCTCACTGCCACATGTCATCATTTGCCCCAACCCACATACCTTACCACTACTCTTGGGCTAAGTAACCATTGTTTAGACACTAATGATACTAGATTATATAAATGAAATCTGTAAGTAATTACCATATATGCATACATCCTTAGTCAGCAGCATAATTATTATACGTCACTGACTCACTGTACTTTAGTTGTTATACGGTATAACTACTAAAGATCATACAGTGAGTTAGTGACATATGATAATTACATTGTCGATTAAGGATGTATGCATTAGGGGTGGCAATTTGTGACCCGACACGAAATCCGATCTGAAATCGACATGAAAATTAACAGGTTCAGGTTGAGCCTAAATAGGTTTTAGGTCGGTTTCGGGTCGACTCATCTAACCCGTTTATTAAACAAGTCTGGTTCGGGTTGTGTTATGTTAAACGGGTCACCATCAACTTTAAGATTTTTTTTCAAAAATTAAAAAAATATATATACTTTATTATACAGGTTAAATGGGTTGACCCACGAACCTGTTTAACTCGTATAATGTGCCAACTTGTTTAGCTAAACGGGTTAAATGGGTCAACCCGAAACCCGTTTAACCTTTTTGACCCGTGTAACTTATTTACCCGCCAACCCATATATATATATAAAAGTTATATTAATAATATTATATATATTATAATATATATATATTAAAAGTATAAATAGGTCGGGTTCAGGTTATGTGTAAACAGGTTAGGGTTGAGATAGCTGACCCGATTATTTAAACGGGTCATGTTCGGGTTGGAGTTTTTTGATCCGCCAACCTGCTAACCCGAATCCGTCAACCCAAATCCGACCCGAATTGGCACCCTTAACCTGATAATTACTTAATGATTATATATATGTTTAATTACCAATCAAAACGACGCCGTATGGCTTAGGGCTTTTCCCGCCAAAAAATGCGGCCTGCTGAAGCCCACTTTCTCGGCCTGTATGTTTTATCCATTGTTTCATTTATATATTATAGTATCATTAGTGTCTAAACAATGGTTACTTACAAGTTTGTTTAGGATATTATGAACAAACTTGTATGGAGTAAAACATATATACTAGCTTTTAGTTGAGTATAAACGGGTTAACTGAGCCAGAACAAGAAGGCAGAACTTGTAAGCCAAGTCTACGCTTATTGACAAGTGGATTGTTGAATTTGTGATGTAGCAAAAATTTTTTCTTCAAATGGACAATATATATTTGTCAAATAACTTAATCATGTACCGAGAAAAGGTACTTTAGCTTTACATAACCCTTATATTGACCCCAAAAAGATACGACTTTTAGTTCGATGCATCATGCACGATCAAAGTCTATGTGCTATAAGATCACCCAGTAATTGGGCTTCGGGCTAAGTTTGGGCTAGGGGTGGGGGTCTTTTTCTTTTGCCTTCCAGTGGTACGTGCAGAAATCAAACTCGAAAAACAACCACCCTTGGGCTTCAAACTATTTTTGTTTAAGCCCATATCACTATCTTTGTTTGTTGTTTCACCAAATTCTAAAGTTGAATCAGATTTTCCTCTCAAGCTTTCTTTGAATAGGTCCAAAAGTCTTTTTCTCTTCTCTGTTGGAGTTGGAGAAGGCTGAAATGTGGAACTGACGGGTTCAATGTTGTGGATGGAAGCTGCTACGACATTGACTCGTTGGATTCCTAGAGTCGAGCTATGGTGCACTGGTGTATTGCCTCTTGATGGAGTAAATTCTACATAGACGTAAATAGATAAATAAGCACAAAGATATAGCTTGTACCACTTTGATACATTTCTTGACTAAAGTCCTCACGAGATATAATAAAAATTTAGTAATTGTCGTTTATAAGGTCCATACGTCTCTTCTTCGTCTATGTATGTGGTTAGCATTTTTACAAACCCCATGGGTGGGCTTTATGTCTCTTTTTCGTTACTTGTCTTAAAGAATCATGAAAATGGTATAATGACAAGTGAATATGTTTCTTACCGCCATTAACACTCATAAATTCGTCATCACAGTCTGAATCTAACCATGCTTGGGAATCAAAAAAAGTCTCTTCCTTACTACCTGCAACAAGGTAATGTAACAAACTTATCATTGATTTTACCATAAATGACCTTATTAGTTACACTTACAAACAGAACTACAGAAGTATGAATAGAACAACCAAACCACAAAGATATCTACATTAGTAAAAAACCTACACATAGTTTAAAAAAGATGCATGAGGTCCCATACACCCCTCCATTATTTCACCAATCCAACCCATGAAGAAATAATGCACCAAGATCATGCTTTTTAATGTGTTCAAGATCATGGCATACTTGTCCATAGACATAAACAGCAGATAAATACAAAAATAAATAAATAAATAATAATAATAATAATAATAATAATAATAATAATAATAATAATAAAATATACTCCAAGCAAATAGATTATTGAAGCATTACTCATGACACAAATTGGTATATGGGTCATTGTACAAATGATCTTTTAATGTTAATTATGTATGGGTGGAGATATACTGACCGCCGCTGTACTGTCTGCTTTAAAACTTGTAAATTTTGACTAAAGTAGGCGAATCCCACATGGTAGGGAGGGTCCGGTTAGTGTGACATGTATTAGGTTCCCATGTTTGTTTGCTAGCGAACGACTTCAACACCAACAAACAAAACCAGCAAAGCATGACACACCTACCCATTCTATGTTGTTCTAACCAAATCAAAATTACAAAATAAACAAATAATTTGACACAGACACATGATGAACATGTGGAAGGGTGTACAATTGAATTATCAAATGATGAAATGACTCATGAATGAAACTGATCGAACTATTGTAGAATTTGTAGTATCAAACATGATGAAGTGACCCACAACTAAACAAAAAGGGCCTAAAGGAATGTACAACCCGCGAAGCAGATAGCACAACCGTCTGCAGCACCTAATGATTGGATACCCCATAGCGGGGTCCAGATAACTTGTCCCAAACAAAAATAGCCATTATGAAAAGGGGCAGTTTATCCTGACACTCCCTATAGGGGATGTATGCAGTCATTGCATGCATCAGATTGTTATACTGTCTGTTTCGCGGGCTTGTACGGTTGACCATAAGAGTGTTAGGATAACACAACCCCACCCCTATAGGGGTGTCAGGATATCACCACCCATCAATTATAAAGTTCACAAAGGAGACTACACGATTCCACTCACTACATAATGTGTTAAAAATATACTCATTTTAACTTCTTGTGCTCAGGTGATTAGAAATGATCATGATTATATATAATAGTAAGTTTTGATAACTACTGGTTTGATTAACTTAAGTTTTTAATAAGTAGAAATAGAATATCAATACGATAACATTTTTTATCAAACACATTTGAATTAAATATTACACACACCTCATATATATCTACCAAAGAAATCCAATAAAGGTGTTCCTTTAACAAAACAAGTAGAAAATATGAGCACATTTTACATGAATATATACAATAATAATGCGAACACAAACAAGCCAGCATGATCATCAAAGTCACACAAGTTCAGAAAAAAGGTAAAAGATTATTAGAGTTAAACATAAAACAGCCCACAATCTGGACCTGAAAATATAATCAAAGCAACAACCTGATATCTTTAATACTTGAGTTAGAGGAATTGAAAACCAAAACCTAAAATTATTATAACATTTATTGTTCAAGTCTCGTGTATATGTGTGAAAATTTATTGTTCAAAAAAAAGTATAGAGCAGAAGAAATCAAACACATGATCATGCGCAAATAAACCTAAGCACATAGAGTCAATCGAATCTCATAGCATAACATTAAAAAAAAAAAAAAAAAAAAAAAAAAAAAAAACCTACTTACTAACTTACATTGACCTCATGAACAAATAAACAATCAAGATTATATCAAAAGAAAATCATACCATAATCCGAAAACGTAGCCGTTGACTGAGATGGAGGCAATTGAGGTTTAACAGCAACAAGACCCTCATTCATGAGTACTGAAGGATAAATGGTCACCTTACGATGATCATCAACTGTTTTATTACTATCAAATGACACTTGTACCTTGCTCATTTCCTTTGATGCTTTATTATGACTAGAAATACAAGAACCCATCCGACAACCTTTTTTCTTCCCACCAAATAAACTCCAATGCTATTGGTGTGCAAAGTATTTATTACTAGTGGATGCTCTTAAATGGATTTAGATCAAAAAATGGTTTGAGTGGAAAGAAGAATATGAAGAAAGATAAAGAGGGTATATGGAAGGATCGTATATTGGTAGGTTGAATTATTTGAAAGGTCATATAATTGATATTGATTGATATTTGTAAGTTGTAACCATGACAAACACCTTTGATATTCTTTTTGGAATAATAATATAGGTTAATAACTATTGTGCAATTCTAAGAGTCAAATTGTAACAACTAATTGGAGTATATTATAGGTGGGTGTTCATGCATGCCACACCGTTTTGTTTAATTTATTTGTTATATATATATTTTTTAGAAAAATAGTAAAAAAATAAATAAAAATAGTAAATTACTGAATTTTTTTTTTTTTTTTTTTTTTTTTTAATGAAAATCACAATTAGATTAAGGCTGTGTTTGGTAAAATGAGCAGTAGCAGTGAGCAGTAGTTGTGAGCAGTAGCTGTGAGCAGTAGCCGTGAGCAGTAGCTGTTTTTTAAATAAAAACGTTTGGTAATATAGTTGTAACTGTATTTATATATATGTAAAATGACGTAAAAGGATATATAGGGTTTTTATTAGGGATGGGGTAGGGGGTATTTTAGTCATTGAATATAAAAAAGCTCTTGTAAATATCCAAAGCTTCAAAAGGAAGCATTGGGAAAAAAGCTCTCTTAAAAAATTGTTACAACTCATTGCACTCTTACTAAACGAACATCAAAAATAAAAAAGCTCATTCTCATCGCTCATTGACAAAAAAAGCTCCAAAAAGCTCCGCGCCAAACATAGCCTAAATTAATGAAGATAATGTAGTTCCTAAATCCTTGGCTTTTGTGAAACAAGATATAAATATATGTAAACCCAAATTATAAAATAATTTTTTATAATTAAATTTAATAGAAAAAATTGTTTAAAATAAATTAATTTTTCTAAAAAATTTAATTAATATTCTTATAGTGTTTAACTACATATGTAAACCTATATAGATTAAATTTAATTTTTATAAATTAAGTTTAAGCAATTAGATTAAATTTGTTTCTAAAATAAATTTGATTCATGTGTAAACCTCGTGTGTGCACGGGACTTATAACTACATTATTTAAACATTTAAGAAGAGCATTTACTGTAACTCGTATTAGTCTGTGATCCAAGCAGAGTCTTTAGAGTTCATTTGCAAACTCTAACCTTTGTTTGAGTTTGCTTAATCAGAGTGCAAAACATATTGTCATTCAATTAAGTGTTTATCCGCATGACAATTTGTAATTCTTTAATTCATTATAATAAGGATTATACGATTGAAAGGTTTATCTTTGTGCATTGCATTTAAACCAATTGGGAATAGAAAATTTTATAAACCAATTTGGGAATAGAAAAATTAAAAATTGATTCATGTGTAAAATTAAATTTAAGAAAACTTAATAGAAAAATTAAATTTAATCTATATAGGTTTACATATGTAGTTAAACACTATAAGAATATTATTATACCAGATTTAAGAATTAAGGATTAAGCAATAAAACAATTTGGAAATAGAAAAATTAAAAAGACTAGATGGTGATATTATAATATGACACGTTTTATGGAATACAAAATAATGCATAGAACTATCAAGATTCACGTAATCAAACAAATAATCAAAACTAGATGGTCATCTGATTTGCTGGATTGAAGTAATGCTATCCTATAAAAGATACTAAACTTTAATAAATAAATAAATATTGGGATCCAGTGAGAAGAAAAATAAGAAGAATTTATAGCCACTCATTTCAAATAAGAGAGAGAATTTTAAGGGGAGATGTATATATTTTTGTAGATGCATCTGAAATGTGTGGTTGTGTTTTTTCTCACACTTCTCATTTTATTTTTTCTTCTCATTTAATCTTAACTCCGACATTAGAATATAAAAAATAAGCTTAGACCGGATGGCAAAGGCGCGAGTATAGAACGGTGATTTCTTAGTCACGCACGACTTCCCTTGGCCAAAGAAAAACTCACGCGCGAGGTGAGAAACCCAAGACAACTTAAGGTGGAAAAACATGGGCCCGGAGCAAAAATATAACCGTTTATTTTTACACACTACCCCCTTTTTACTTATAAATATCAATCAATTCATCATTTTTTAAACCACTACTTCACAATTTTTTAAACATAACTCCACTATTTTATACTAACATTAAAAAAGCATCTAAACTTCTAATATGGCTTGTCGTCTCTCCCATTTCGTCGAAGAAATGCAAGCTTATATTAAAAAACAATGCAAGCAAGACGATGCGGCTTGACAAAAGGCTATTGTCGAAGTTATCACGCAGTTTGAGCTCGCAAAGGCAAAGAAATAATGTTTGAGAAAACGATACGCGAAATGCAAAGACATTTCGCCGGACAAACAAGCTGTGATTGACAAATTTTTGAGCGATGAAACCATGAAAGATGACGATATTAGTGACACGTTGTGGACGTGTGTTTCACATATACAAGACAACATCAGCAACAAAATCCGTTTGAGTTATGAAGAAAACAAGATTGTTGGTTTGGTATCACAACAGCTGAATCAGCTTGGGCTAGATGCATCAACTTCAGATGATGCGCATGGATTTATTGAGCAACAAAATTATCAGTTTACGAGGTATAAAGACGAGGCTTTTGATGAGCATGGCTTAACTACAAGCCAGCATTATGAAATTATGTGTGACGAAGAGGCTTTAAGAGAAGTTGAAGCAGAACAAGCAAGGATTCAACAAGAGTGAGAGGATAAACTCAGGAAAGAAGAAGCAGAACGGGCGGCGTACATTGAGGAATTTGGGTATGTGGAGTCTCCTGAGTATGATTCTGCATGCGGAGAGCATTCAGATTAGGTAATGTTTATGTATTTCGTATCGTATGTTTTTTTTTCGTATCGTATATTTTATGTAATGTTTATGTAATGTTTTAAATCTATGTACTATTTTATTCCAAGAAGTTTATGCAACGTTTTAATTTCGTACGTTGTGTTTTTAAATTTGAGCATTTACGTTTTTATATTTTTACATTTACGTTTTTTATTTTGTAAGTATTAAAAAAAATGGGAGTAAGGTGACCATAAAAGGTGACCTTGTCCACAAATAAGTAAGTGGGTGTGAGGGGAAGTGAGAGGAGAGATAAAACTGAGGTGGCACAGAGGTGTAAGGTGACTATAAAAGGTGACTTTGTCCACAAATAAGTGAGTGGGTGTGAGGGGAAGTGAGAGGAGAGATAAAGCTGAGGTGGCGCAGAGGTGTAAGGTGAAAGTTGTGTTGCCTTGGTCTCTAGTCTTAACAAGGAGTTGAGTGAGAATTACAAGGGAGTACATAAAGTGTTTTGAGATCCAAACAAAAGTGTAATGCTTGATGTCATTAAGGATGAGGTCTTTATTAGGTCATTTTGAAGCGAAGACGAACTCATTCCGAAAACGCCATAAGAACCATAAAGTGGATTGAGCCACAGCATCCAACAATATAGAAACTTTGGGAGGTAAATTTGAACGTGTTGACAGGGAAAACACATCGTTCACTAGTACAAATCTGGGATTTCGTCACACATGCTGTTTTTTGAACGGCCACACAGTCAGATATTTATGTGACTAAATGTATCAGAATAAAATAAACAGCCACACTTGATCCGACTTGTGTGACCATTTCGGAATTTTATTGTCACACATTTGAATATTTATGTGACTAGAGGTAACTGGTATTTTTTTTTTTTTTTTTTTTTTGATTATTTAGTCACTTATAATTTGGGATGTGTGACAGATACAAATAAATTTGAAACATTAGTCACACTATACATATACATATGTGACAAATATATGTCACACAATTGAACAGTGTGACAAAAATCCATATATGGTCACATGAAGTAATTGTGTATGTGGCAAAATCATATAGTCAAGTTTGTAACACATTATTTAAAAGTGACTGCTATTTTTTGCTGAATATTTAGCCACATATGAATTTGAAATGTGTGACAACTGAAAAGTAAGTCTAAAGCATTAGTCATGATATGCATTTAAAAGTGACAAATATATGTCACACACTTAAACAGTGTGACCAAATGTCATATATGGTTACACTTTTGCTTTTATAGTTCAAATGTTTTATAAACTGATTTACAGTATTTCTCAAATTTTGATATCTCCCTCACATATTTTCACTACTCTCGCCCATTTTTTTCCCCAAAATCAAATTTACATTTTCATTGTCCCTCCAATAGTTATCTAGGTCACATATTTTCACTACTCCCGCCCACTATTTTCACTACTCCCGCACACTCGGCAACACTATTTCATTTCATTTCCCCTAAATCAATCTTCATTTCATTTCATTTGACTTCATTTCCACACAAACCCTAAAAATCAAAATCAAAATCAAAATCAAAATCTACAAAAATCAGAAGAAGAAAGATGTTGCGTGTCACGGGTAGGAGATGCTCGTCATGGCTGTCATCAGCACCGGCCTTATCTGCCATCATCAATTGCAACCCGATCAACCTCTCCGCCGTTGATTCAGATAGTTCCAAATCTGTTTCTAATCCTAATCCTGCATATCTCAATTCCATGATTTTAAGTCATATCAGAGGTCAGTCAAATCATAATGATTTCGATTTGTGCTTATAGATGCGATTTGTTTTTGTTTATGTGAGTCGGTTAAGGTTGTTAATGATTTGTTTTTGTTTATGTTAGGTTGTTAAGGTTGTTAATGATTTGTTTTTGTTTATGTTAGGTTGAGAAGCAAGTAGTGAGTAGCAAGAAGCAGAAAGTTGTCAATGGAGCTGTGGTACAGGCAATTGAGAAGACGAAGACTGAGACCAAGACTTCAAAGAAGAATGCCAAGAAACAAGAATCTTCATCTGATGAGGATAGCAGCTCCTCAGAATCTGAGGAAGAGCAGAAGAAGGTATAATCTTTATATGTTTAGGTTTGTTTATGTTATACATGATTAATAAATATGATTTTTATAGTTTATACTGCTTGTTTGTATTTTTGAAAAAAATGATAATAAACAACTTGTACTTTTCAATGATAACTTGATAAAACACTGATGTGATCTTATATGTTTATCATTGCTAAGTATGTATTGATGTTTTTTACTTGTAATATACAGGTTGTAGCTAAGAAACCAACTCCTACCAAAAAGGTAGAATCAAGCAGTGAAGAAGAGTCTGATGACTCATCATCTGAAGATGTAAGCTATTGTTTTTGTTTTTTGTACACTTGGTTAAATAGTCAACGTAGCCAATAATGTAAAACCTTATGTATATAATTACTTTTCAGTTGGTAAGAAGAAGATACTTCTCACATGAGTTACCTGTGGCAAGCCCATGGTCTACCTCAGTACCACGACCGTTGTATAGGCCTGGGGACAACATAATTGAGGAAGATCAATTATATGCTGGTACAAGGTATGAACTCCTATTATCATTTTAAACAACCTTTTAGTCTACAGTGTTGAAGCAATAGCAGTAGTTTACTTGTATTGCAATTGGTATGGCATGTTAAGTGATTGAACACTCAGTGTAATGCTTTATTGGCTGAAGCTGCAACATTCAGAATGACCAAAAATTGACATATTTATTGAAAAAAACATATAGATGGGATACAGAATGAAATTGATTAAGAGTTAAATCTGTTTACATTATAACTGATTACTGTGACTTCAAGTTGCAAAAACAAGAAACACTTTAACATGTAAATCTAAACTCCTCGGAAGTGTGGAAGGGCATCCTTTATTCCACGACCCTAGGAGTTGTTAATGTTCTGTGCTGACCAAATGCTAATCTTCATTACTTGAGAAGGAGCAAGTACTTATTTTGATCTTAAAATATATATTCTTCATGCTTTTTAATCACAAAAATTTGGTTTTCTAGGTTGGAGTTGAGCTGGTTCCAAGAGATTGATATGAACTCTTCTCATCCTTTCAAAAAGGAGGACATCATCAGCTTAGTACCTGTGCATAAGGTTATGAATCACACCATTGCACGATACAGTAAAACCTCTATAAATTAATGATGTTGGGACCGAGATATTTTATTAATTTAACGAGATATTATTATATCAATAAATTAATAATTTATTAATTTAAAGATGTTTTACGTATTTGCCTTTAAATTTTCAAGTCCAATATACTAGTTACATTGTATACTAGTTAGAGATGAAAAATAAATTATAAAAACAAGTTCCAATTAACATTTTATGAATTAACATTCACAAATTAATTGAATTTGTCATGTTCATTGTTTTTGAATAAGTAAAAAGTTAGTTTCGTTGGGACAAGTTCCAATTACGTATGACATTAATTGAATTAATTGAATTTGTACAAGTTCAAATTACGTATGGCCTTTATATATATATATATATATATAAAATATTTTAGTAATTATTAATTTATAGTTTCGTTGGTACCAATATATATACACTAGGGTTTCAAAAAAATTATTATCTTATTATTTTATCGATTGGGGTCCAAATTTGTACTGGTCACAAGTTGGGACTAGACAAATTATTAATTTTATCGAGGTTATTAATTTATCGAGTATTAATTTATAGAGGTTCTACTGTAGTTACAGATCATATTTGATTCGTCATTGTCCATATTGTCTGATATTTGAAATTTTGTATCTATTGCAGCAACCAGCATGCTCGTCTGCTGATGGGCACCAACTCCTGGAGTCATCAAAAACAGCTTTGGACAAAGGAAAGCTGGAAGATGCAGTTAGCTACGGGACCAAGGTAACAAACTTAGATTTTGCTCATGTTCTAAAGCGAACAAATCTCGGTTTCTCATTTGTATTTCATCTTAAGAATAGCAGCATTTCAACAAGTCTTCCTGTGGTTTATCTTTTACAATTAGTACGAGTTGACATGTTATTACTTATGGTTAATTTCAGGTTCTTGCAAAGCTAGTTGCAGTATGTGGTCCCTATCACCGGATAATAGCAGGAGCTTACAGCCTCAATAGTGTGAAAATAAATGAAAATTGGAGCCACAAAATATAGGCGGAAAAATGGTGTAAACAAATGGAACGGATTGATTATAATTCTGCTCCATTTTTGTTAACCGCCGAGGTAAGATTCTTTTGACTAAAGGTGGTGCAATGGTTTGGTCGAGTGTGGAGTAAAAATGGTTCTGAGTCAAGGTCATGTTTAGTATGGGTTGTTGGGTTGGCCCTTATCATGTTTTTGTCCAGTTAATTTATATTTAATAAATAATGTAGAATTAAAAATTTATATCCAAAAACTATATTATTCCCATATCAGTAATTCAATTATTTGAAAAAGCGGTATAGGAGGTTTTATGCATGTAAATGCACTTTGGGCAACTTTTAACCAGTTCAAATCACGTGACTCGTTTTATTTTTAGCTAATTTATTTGATTATTAACCATCTGAGACACATTAAAGATAAAGGCAATCCAAATCAACCCGTTTGCAATTAAACAAGTCAAAATTATTGCTTCTACTTTGACAGTCTACGGCTATTTGAGATATCACAATGCGCTAATTGTTTCACTGATTTGCAGGTCAATGATCTTGACCCGGATTCTACAATGGCACCTGCAACATCGCTTGGTTATTTGCATTATCCCCCTCCTGCTGTATATATGGGAAACATGCATTCCATTGATCGTCTAAGTTTAGCTGCAGAGTTACCATTGATGCCTGTACCTCCCTTCTGACTCCCTCCTTACCCAAACACCGATCCTAGCCCACAACTACAGATTGACAGTCAATCTGTTGATTCAGTCAATGGTCAAGTAGAATCTTTTGATCGCCTTCAGGTTCTTGCAAATGCAACAGAACTGTATGAGCAGATGATAGATCCATCTAATCCTTCATTTAGTTAGTACAGGTTCTTGCGATTTCAAAGATTTGTTTTGTGTTGTTAGATATTATAGTATGAGCAGATGGATCATTTTTAATACTGCTAGTGTATTAGTTACAACTGTTAGTTATAAGTTAGTACTGTTGGTTCATATAGTTAGTACTGCTGTTAGATATTATTGTATTTGAATTTGTTTTGATATATATTTGAATTTGTTTTTATATATATATTGATTTCTTAAATGTGACTAAAATATGTATATAGTCACACTTATTAACACTTTTGGTCATTGTTTGTTTAATTCGTTGTGTGACTAAATATTACAAAAGGCCACACACACAAAAAATTCATGTGGCAATTGGATGATCAATAGTCACACAAAATACACATTTCTTCACTTAAACAGCACATGGTCACACTTATTAACACTTTTGGTCACTTTATGCTTAATTGTATGTGACTAAATACCCAAAATAAACATGCTTTGTGTGACTAAATATCTTAAATAGCACATGGTCACACTTATTAATACTTTTGGTCACTTTATGCTTAATTGTATGTGACTAAATACCCAAAATAAACATGCTTTGTGTGACTAAATATTACAAAAAGCCACACAAAAGAAAATTCATGTGGCCATTGGATGATCAATAGTCACACAAAATACACATTTCTTCGCTTTAAACAGCATATGGTCACACTTATTAACACTTTTGGCCACTTTATGCTTAATTGTATGTGACTAAATACCCAAAACAAACATGCTTTGTGTGACTAAATATACAAAAGTCACACAAACATAAAATTCAAGTGCCATTGATGAACAATAGTCACATAAAATACACATTTCTTCACTTTAAACAGCATATGGTCACACTTATTAACACTTTTGGCCACTGTTTTTTAAATTGCATGTGACTAACTCCAAAAAAACAACACACGTTGTGCGACTAAATCATCACAAACGTCACATTTATTATATATTCATGTGGCCATAGGACGAGAAATAGTCACACAAAATACACATTTACTTGAATAAATCATCTCAAATGTCACATTTATTATATATTTATGTGGCCAAAGGACGAACAATAGTTACTCTCAAAAAATATTTGTGTGACTATAAAGTGTTTACGGTCACACAAAACTGATTAATCCAACAAAACTTGTGCCTAATTTGTCACACATATTCGGGTTTAGTCACTCTTTTTCAATGAAAACGGCCACAAACTAAACAATGTGACCATATGCCACCTACGGTGGCGCGACCTTTGGTGACACACAAAAAAAACGTGTGTGACTATATGCATATCGTCACACATTTTTGGTGTGACCAATACCACTTTTTGTACCAGTGGTTGAGGTTGTCTACATGAATGTTTTTTAAGCCCCACCATTTAAAGACCTCCTCTTATATATTTAAAGCGACACTACATTTAACAAGGACATGATCTTCCGACTCAAGATGGTCATCACATATTGGTCATCGAATTGAGTGAAGATCGATGCCTCTAGGGTCCAAGTTACTCGAGTGGGTATTCTAAGATTTTCAATCCTCCAAGAAGCTATGTTGACTTTGATTGGTACTAGATTATTCCATATTGTTGATTTCATAGAAAATAAAGGAGAGGAACCCATGATAAGTTTTCTCATACCTTTAACAGAAAATCTTCTAGATGAGTCAATAAGGCACTCCCATTTATCTTGATCGGATGTGATCTGCAAGTTGCAAAGAAGGCTTTGGAGTTCAATAAGCTCATTAGAATCTGTTGTACGTAAATCCTTACTCCATGCCCATCTAAACCTTAGCCGAGGAGGAGCATACTGGGAAGCTATTGTGGGTTGATTAACAATCAAACCATTTGCTAACAGAAGACACAAATGAGGCAGGAGAGAGTTTGAGATAGGAGAACGATCACATACGCGAAAAAGAGGTTGGGTCTCTAGACGAAAAAGTCTCTGGAAGACAGAAGAAAGTGGACTAAACTTTAATAAATAGGTACTTATTATCAAAGATTTTCAAAAGGCTTGTAAATATTAGCAAGTTTGACAGATTGACCTACTAAAATTTAGGGTGTGTTTGGATGGGGGTAATCAGAATGAAGGAATGATAATGTATATGATTGTTAATGTTTGGTTAATGTGCATAGATTTCAGATTTAGGAGTCAAACCATTTTATTTTCTATACTCCATACCCTTCATTAGGGGTGACTATGAGTCTCATTCTATCATTTGTTCTCCTTTTCATTTTTTTTTACAACACAAATGTCTTCATCTTCACTCATATTTCTAGCCCTTCCTTTCAATCTAGTTCTTCATCCACCAAGTTGCATCACCGGAAACCTTCTCCATCACCATCTCTTCTGTCATCGTAGATCGGTCAGGTCGCCAAGTCGTCATCACCATTGAGTCATCTTCTCCCATCATCAATCTTCTTAAAGTGACCATACCCGCTACACAAAATTAAAGTTGAGCCGATTTAATGAGTTATTAAGACAACTGCGATGGTGAATATCTTCTATTTCTTGTCACAGTGCACATAATTTTTCATAATAGCATATTCAAGGTTAGGCTCCCTGTTGGGTTAGAAAATGATTTTGTTACATAAAATTTCACATAATTTAATCTCATCAATATCCATCCTTGAAAAAGCATTATATTTATCCTTGGAAAATATTCAATCACGAAAGATTAATCTTATGTTGAGCGGTTGAGATGGATGGTTCTGTTTTGGAATTTGTTATAGAGTTGAGAGATTTTGGAGGCACATCTATAGTGGGTCATAAGTGGAGAGGAAACCAATAATCTAGCTTACGAAACCAAACAACTGAATTGGAATCCTCATATCTAAATTTATTTCACTTTATTATCAAACCTATACGCATTGTGATTCCGCAACTCATATCCAACGCACCCTTAATTGTAATAGATCATTTGGTCATGTCAAATAGGTTCTTTTTGCCAAAAATAAAAATAAAAATGGGCCATTTTCCCCGATCAAGCATGTTGGAGCTAAGTTATCATAACCATACCATTCCTTTTCGGGTTTTTATAAATTAATCTTTTATCTAATAACAGAATTACATCATTTCAAAATTATTTGCCTAAAATAATCTTATTGGAAAAGAATTAAGCCAATCAGGTTGCTTTATTTTAACACGTGGCAAAATCAAACACTCTTATTAGCCAATTAGAAGTTAAAATTTTAAAAAATTTGTCAAATTTTGATAAATTCAACGAAAAAAAACATAAGAAATATAGATGTCAAATTTGTGAAAAAAAAATGAGGTAATTAATATAACTTTAGTGGTCGAATTTCAAATAAATTATATAGAGTCAAGTGTAAACTTATAAGTTTTTATATTTTTTTAACAATATGTTTTTTTTAAAATACAACATGTAAATGTACAAGATTAAAAATATCAAAATGAAAGCACGAGTTATTGCGTATGTAAATAAATACACGAGGTTTTACGCATACAAACAACTCATGTCATCAAGAAGGTTGTCGAATAACGGAGAATTATTCAAAACGGTAAGATCGTTATTAGCACCCACTACCTCAAAAAATGCTTGAAAAATCCATAAATCGTATGACGCAACAGCTTCAAGCATTATATTTGGGTATCTTTTATCACCTCTCCCAAATTGCCAGTGCCATTCTTTCGGACAATTAGTCCATTCCCAGTACATACAATTAATGCTTCCAAGCATTCCCGGAATCCCATGAACCATGTTATGTGCGGTGTATAACTTTAAAATGTCATTCAAGTCAGGTTTTCTTAAAAACTCGGGCGTATACAATTTGATAATGCACTTAGTAAAATGATCTAGACAATTGTTTGCGCAATGTTCTCTCATTTGTAAATATTCATCAAATGTATCAGGTGTTGTGCCGTATAGCAATTGGTATATGACGGATGTGCATTTCATAATAACACTAAAACTCATTTGACCGTAGCATCGGGTCAGACTACAAAGAATTTAAAATGATCGGGAAGAGGATGACAATTTGAATATAAGTTTCAATACTTTGGGCTATTTCTAAAAATAGTTTACGGCTCATACGATATCGACGTCTAAAATAGTACTCCGGATATTTTGGGTTATAACCAAAATAGTCGGCAATCAAACGTACTTCAACAACTTCATCTCGATTTCGACGTCTAAAATAGTCGGACATCAAAATAGTCGGCTCATATGATATCGACGTCTAAAATAGTACTCTAGATATCGTGGCGCGAACTTTGGGCTTCTTGTTGTTGCAATGATTGCTCATACTGAATAGCTTGCATAATCATCTCAATGTCATTTTGATCATCAAGGTCGGACATACTGGTATAGGATGAATCACTCATGTTTTTTTGGTAAAGATGAAGTATTTTGATAGAAGTAAGTTGTGTAAAAATTGGTTAAAATGAGGTAATATTTATAGTGTTTAAATGGGGGTTTATTTTTATTTTTATTTTAAAAGAAAAAAAAAATTGCTTCAAAAACATCCGTTATACAGTGGTTACATTTTTTTTTTCTTTTTCTTTCTTTCTTTTTGTGTCATTTTCGCGTCTAGAATTCGACGCACCTCTTCGCTGCCACACCGTTTGCTCTTAAAGGGTAAATTATGTAGGCATCATTTTCTCTTCTATTTTTTTTTTTTTTTTTTTTTTCACAAGTAAAGAAAGATATAAGAGAGGTTGGTGCAGTCGGTGTTATAGATGGTGTTATTCATTATCGTCTCAGTGCATATCTTATAACATCACTATAACATAAATATCGTCTTCAATAACATCCTTATAACACATCACAAAAATACCTCACTCACTCATAAAAAAATAAGCCTCATAACTCTCGCCAACTCAACTACATTCGGTCTTATAACATGGTATGACATAAATAGCGGTGCAGTTTGGCTATACTTAGAAAAAAAAAAAGAACAAAAAAACCGTAGAATGGTGGCATATAACACTGCACCGAGCTCTCTAACACTATTTAAAAAGGAAAGTATTATATGTGTGCTCGATTCATTGTCTATTAGATTCTTTAATACTTTGGCTGCTAAATATTGTATTGCTTACCAACTCTTGTATTGTTATTGAAAAGTTAAGATAGATAAGGCAGACACAATGCTACTTGTGTTTTTTTATATTTACCTTGTGTTTGCTTTACAATTGTCTTTATATTTTGTATACTAACTTTCAACATGTTTTGGTGAGACAGATTCCAATACTGCAATCTGATTTTGATCCAAATTCAAACGTTTGATGAGGCTTGGTCTTTAGGTGCTAAAACGCAGCTCTTGTCGACAAAATTAAAGAACATACGTTTAGGTTTTTCTTTCGTTGAAAACAGTAATTCATAGGGTGGTCTGAACTTTTGTGTAACAACAGAAACGTGTTATCATGTTATGTGATTAGGTGCTTGATACAATACCTTGTGTTACATCACGACTGAAAATCCAAATTTTGTAGTAGTTATAAGACACGGAGTATCATGTACTATCGACTATCGATTGTGGTACCATATATTGACGTACCTTTACGCTATCAGTAGTTGTATCATTTACGATATGAATTTATCTTTTTTTTACACTGATATGAGTAATATAAAAAATTGTATAGGTAAAAAAGGTGTAATGTCAGGAGTAGTGTATTTTTATATATCTAATTTCATGTCAAACAAGAATTTTGAAACATATGTAAAATTAACGAGTGAGAAAAAAATAGGATACATGTACGTTACATTCAATAATCAGGTATACATCTAGCCTTGTAAACTAGGTATTCCAATTACAAATATCAAAGAGATCAAGAGTGGCTCAAACTATATTCAAATGCATATCGTTCAACATGTTCTATTTAAAAGTAGATTTATTAGTACAATTATAACATATGAACTAGTTAACCACGACCTAGTGGCAAAAGAGCTTGTGACTATCATTTTAAAATGTGTGAAGCCTCAAGTTCAATTGATGCTAGGTGCAAACAACCTTGAAGTGGTCACGCCAACCTCCTTAAAAGGGAGGGCTTTACCTGATTGGAGTCTGTGTGACGGTGAGTTCAAATCTCGTGGATTAGTCGGCCAAAAGGTCAGAAACCATGGTTACCCATAACATATGAACTAGTTAATTTTGTACAGAAAGTATTTATTATTAGCCGGTTTGATTTTAATTCATCTTAAACGTTTAATCTAAATGATCCTTTAGAATTGACAAAAGTTTACTAGTAATTAGCCGGTTCGGAGATTGATGTTATCCCCATCTGCCGATCCTCAAACCCGATTTGACTGGAGAATCCCTTTGACCGGGGACGGAGACGGGCAATCCCCAAATTACATAACCGGGTATGAGGCGCAGATGGGGATAACATCAATCTTCGAACCTGAACTGGCTCTGATCTTTTTAATTTATAAATATATTAAAATTATATGTATAGCCATACAACATTTACTTTTGTATGTATATTTCTATAAGTATTGACATTTAATGTATATGCATGTGTCAAATTTAAATAATCAAATAGGTTAAAAAGCATAAACAATTAAACATTAATTATTATATATTACTTAACCAATGTTTTGTTCAAACACTCACATACAATGCACGTTATTTTTGTATTATATGCGCTGTCTAAATATTTAAGATGCTTTAAATTTATATTAATATTGTAAATAATTTAAATATGAGTGATGTACGTTTCTTGAGACACTTTATGGGTCAAAATCTTCATAATTTTGATGAGTTTGAGTATTTTTTATGTTTTCTTGATAAAAATGGAGAATCTCCGAATCCTCGCGGGGATCCCCGATCCCCGTTAGGACGGGGATGAGGTTGTAAAACTATTCCTCGATAGATGTGGGGGGGGGGGGGGGATGGGGATGGAGAGTGGGAAACGGGGATGGGATGGAAAATACGTCTCCGGCATTCATGCCCCGTTGCCATCCGAAGTTACTCCTACCTTTCCTATTTAGTAAAATCTTCTTTTATCATCTTCCCGCAAAAGAAAAAACTAGGGTTAACATTTGTTAAGGAGTTGACTTTATATTACATGATTGAGGCTCAAACTTGATCTGAGCTCGATTGAACACAAAAATAAGTTTGAAAAGTATAATGCGCGCGTCAAACTTAAGTATCGACACAAATTCCAACAAGGGTTTTCAAGCCTTGTAATAAGACAATCAGATCAAGTTGCAAAAAGTCACTAAACTAAACATCCTTACGATGATCGATAAATAAGTGAAACCGAAACCAAAGACTTTGCATATGGAAGAACCATTGCATGTGGGTGGCAAGGCTCCTTAACTTCAAGTTTCAAGTGTTTAACATTACTACCATTCTCACCATCCCCAATGATTTATCTTTGTGCATGAACAGTTTCCCATGCATGCATTCCATCGACACACTTAACCATTCACTTTTCAATACTTCTCGGAGATGTTGTTGATGACGCGTCTTATATATTCCGCACCTGACTGACTCCCTGCTTCCTTGACTTGGCAATGATTTTAGGGATCCAAAAATTTCTACTATAAAGCATCCTTAAATAGAAATGGGTTTAAACAAAAACATAGGACCTAGATCTAAGTACTTTGTCATTTTTGGTGAGCTCGATCATGATTTATCAAAAGCAGTTTGAATATTTCCTATTCACCCATCTTTTAAGAACATATTAAGGTTTTAATAGGCACATATAGTTACCGTATTTACGAAAATATACGTCAAAGCTACTAAATATTTCTTTGTCCACTTGCGTTACCAAAGTAAAGTTAACATGCTATTCAGATTACTATTATTTCTGTTTTCCTACCACCTAAATACCATAGTTATCTTCATCCTCGGCTTCATACCACCCAAACACAATTTTCTCTTCAACTCTGTTGGAATTATATAACATGATTACTCATAAATATAAACAATAAACATCAAGTAAATATGCGGAAGCGTATAGGATCATATAACATGTAAATTAATTAACCAAATAAAAAATATACGTACCTTTTAATTCTAGCCAAACAAAAATCAATTCTTCAATAAATCACCAAGAACCCTAATAAGGATTTATAAGTGGATTAATGAATTACCCCTTACCGTTTTGTAATTCAATCCAAGATTCAATCAATAGTGTGATTGAATCACGTTCTTGAACACACGTACTAATACCAAGTAAACGTTTATGCTAGGTAAAAGAACACAAAACAAAACCAAACGATTTGTTTATGAAAACCAAAAGTCGAAACCCTTATGAATCGGGGTGTTCGGCCGAGTTTTAGAACAAGAGAAGAAAAATCAAAACCAAAGTTAATTGTATGTACAAGATTACAATCAATGAACCTTTGGTTTTGTATTTATAGGATAAGTAAACTTAGGGAACAAGTTAGGGTTATGGGTTGGGTTTCCCCTCCCCTTGGCCGATCGGATCATAACCTACAAGGGGGTTCTAGATCCTTCTTGTTCTCTAAATTATCCATATACAATACTTTTCTTTTATTCGTTTAACGGTCGTTAGTCATTATCCGTTAAATACTAACGGTCGTTATATATTTTGTGTTATTAATAATTATATATAACGTTTTATAAATACTTATTACTCGTTAACTCTTCATACGTAAAGTGTGCAATCTCGTGATCTCGAGTTCGATCCTAACACACAACTATTAATTTATGTCCACAAAACTAATAGCTCCCACTTTGACATATTTTAATAGTGTGATCACATCGGTTAGCGTCTAGCAACACTTCGATGCCTCTAGTACACCTCGAGTAAAGTCTACTGGAAAAACCTTTTAATGATTCATCATTAAATATTATCCTTTTGTCACTAATACCATGTTAAATAAAGATATGGATTTAAGTAATTCTTTATTCAACTATTTTGTTTCTCGTTGTTTGTGATTGAGCAAGATTACCAAATCTTCTGAACATATTCAGGGGAGATCTTGGGCGTGGCCACGCAAACATCTTGTCAACCCTACGAGGGGCCCAGCAGTATTAAACTCCAAAATAAATTTGAATGAACAAATTCTATATATTGACTACAAGCAAAACCCATGAACTTTGTAACACTTCCTAAAACAATCCTTATGACTACCAATTACGTATAGCGTTAAATTGTTCCACAGAAATGCACTACATTCATGACAATTATCTGGTATCTCAAGTCTGAGGATAACTATTCATGATATACTTAATAACAATATCTATAAAGTAAAATCATGTAGTTTTGGATAAGTCCTATATTCAATTCAATGAATATCATGCGAATTTGGTATGTCAGCGCATCAATATACTTTCAAGTATATTATACCAAAACTCAGATTTGTCTTAGTTTAATTATATTCCCATATCATTAATTGACAACGGACGATTTAGAATAACTAATTTATTCACGAATTTAAACACGCAAATATAGGATACAATATATTATAAATGAAAACAAATGTACCAAGTATTTAAATTCATTACAAATAATAAATGCTTAACATCCTTTATCCAAATACTGAATAGATCAATGCATGATAATTCTAGTTGATGAATTATGCCTCAAGTCATGATAATCATATTTGTTGACAAGTCATAAATCAACCAACTTTGATTTATCATAATTTTGAGAATACTTATTTCAAGAATTTAACTAGTGAAGTTCTTGTATGTGTGCATTCAAATAATTTACACATAATATTTATAAAGTGTGTGACAACCTCAACCACCAATTTATGATAATCAAACTTTCAAACATTTTTAAAGTTTAAAGTATTCTAATTCTTTAATGTATAATGCAACTATGCTCTTAGTGAGCACAACTAGTTTACATAGCCAAGGATGCAATCCTACCATAATTAGTATTGAGTATCATCTCAATTAAACCAGCATCATTGTATACAAACAACACTATGCTCATTAAAACTCCGTAAACTTTAATATCTACTGTGTAATGTTTCATGCCTTCCAAACTTTCAAGTTTGTAGGCGATGACAATTTGCACAACATTTGACATGTTGTTCATCCATAGAATCTAGGAGCAACTCCATGTTGAGGATGTAATTTTATATCCAAACATATTCTAATAGAATATTCATTACACTAGTTATCTAATAACTTTCAATTAGATATTAATGTTGTCAAATCATCTTGCAATCAAGCATGATACAACAATAACATGATGTACATGAAAATCTTTGAGTCAGACTTAGATTTTGTTCATGTTCTATCTTTTCAAAAGATACATATCCATTTAAAGTATCTAAAAGATATAACATGTTCTATTAGATTCATTTACAACACATGTTTAATAATAATAAACATTTGTTCCAAGGTTTTATGTTATATTTTCTAAATCTTTCAAGTGAAGTTTGATTCCAATCTAAGACTTAACATTTAACTTATATGGAATGTTACTTCCTATATGTTATACAACATATATGATTTAATAAATAAACATAATACTCCCACTAGCTTTCAGGAATACTTAGAGATTATCTTATTTCAATTATAAATCAAAACTTGGTTTTAATAATTAAACATAAGTTTTATCTCCTAGATGCATGCATTAATCCATTCATGAATTATTGCACTTTGTACACTTCCAAAGATTAGTTGAATTCATAAACTCCTTTCAATTACTTACCTTCCTCGCTCAAGTAATCACTCAAGAAAGAGTTTTGATATTCCATTGTCATTTTTCAAATTAATGAAAATAAGTATAACAATCATAATCTTTATATATATTTAATGTGCTTAGGATAAAATATTCAATCACAGTTAATTGCTTAAGTGTGATCAATAATCTTGTCTGTTAGAAATGAAGCAGAGCGATATTTACGTGAATTGGAATAGACAACTAGTATGCATAAAGTGCAGGGACTGTTAATGTAATATTAGGATAGTTGTCATGTAAGGCATTTAAATACCCCACAAGTCTTCACTTGTGGGGTGTAGCTGTGAAACATTATCTACACATCAATAATATCTTTGTTTCATCTCTCCACCTTCTCTCTACTTTATCTCTCTAAACATATCATGGATCGAGCCTACTTTGATCAACCAAGACCTCCAGAAACGTGAATCTTGGTCTCTACAATTGGTATCAAGAGCTAACCGGGGGCGAATCGTGGTGTATTTGAGGTAAAAAATGTGATTCATGGTGTGTGTGTTCGGTTTTTGAAGGTTTTTGTGTTCGTTTTTGTTCCAAAAATACCTACTGTCACGTTTTTGTTCTTCTAAATTCGTGGCTGTTTGTGGTTTTATTCTTGGAATCGAACACTAATTTTGAAGGTGAGGTTGTGTTTTATCGAATTGGTTTGTGAAGACCAAGAAAGGTTTATTCGAATTAGTTTTTTTGGGAAAGATTTGATCTTTGTGTTGTGAATAGTACTTGTTTGTGCATTATTGATTTGAGTTGGTAAGATTTAGTCAAAGTTGGTGATAGTTGGCAGTGGAAAAGTGACAAAAGGACAAGGAGTAGTTGAACTGCCTGTTATCGCAATTCAGAAGGCCAACGTTCTATCGCAATTCGAAAAGTTATCGCAATCTTGTATAAGATTGCGATAGGTATCGAAATTCAATTTTGACAATTCTGTCGAAATTGGAAAAGGTGGATTTTATCGAAATTCAAAAGTTGGTTTTTATCGAAAATCAATTTCGATAAAATTATCGCAAATCAATTTCGATAAAATTATCGAAATTGGCTCTTTGGCAGTCTTATCGCAAATCAGCAAACACAGCTCTGTCCGAGATCTTTCCTCAATTCAGATATCGGACAGACAATCCAATTCAGATATCGGACAGGCCCAACCTATCGCAATTCAGAAAAAAAAAAAAAAAAAAAAAAAAAAAAAAGTTTTTTGGCGGGAAAAATTGAGTAAAATTTAATTCGGAGGAGTGACTTAACGGTCAATTTTTACGCGAGATTCAAATTCTGGTACAAGAGTGAAAATTTTGGCCCAAAATTCAAATTTTTAGGTTAAAATTTGAATTTTTCGGGGAATTTTTGGCGTAAAAATTTCTTAAACTCAAAATTTTCCAGCATCATTAGAATGTCATTTTATGGCATATTTCACACCAAAATCACAAATGATATTACTGGTATACATCCTCAAATCCTACCACGTATAGCCGAAAAGATCCTGATCAAGAATCACAATCAAATGACAATGGCTAAATTTTGAACGTAATCAAAATGTAACTACGGGGATTATTTGTTTATTGCTTATTTGAGCTTGAAGTGGAATTTCTCGGATGCGTGTACTTAGTATCTTGAAGATATCGGGGTTGGTTGGATGCATGATTCTTCGAGATCCTTGTTTGAGCATTTATAGAATAGTGATTAAGTCTTGGGTTATCTAGTTTTCATAGGTCAAGGGGTGGATGGACGAAGGCCTAGTTAACTATCACTTAAAGGAGATACGTTGTAGTACTCAGTGTCACACAAAGATGTGGATAATTCAAGAGAGATTCATATACAGTTAAGGAAGGATGGATGGGTATATGAAACGACCTATGCTTTAAGGAGTTACGTTGTAGTGTTCAGTATAGGTTCTTAGTCACATTGTCGTGCAAGTTTAAGTCACAAGTTTAGGATTATTTTACTTCATTTTCAAATTTGTCATATCGGGTTGTCTCCATACGTGGTCATTTACTATTAGCCAGAGGAAGAGTACAGAGGTTTGATAAGAGGTTGATCTGAAGAGAACTGTAGAGAGAATAGTTATCGACATCAACTCATGGGGTATTGATTTGTATGTTGCTTCTAGTTAATATGTCTATGTACACATATGTAGGATGAGTCCGAAAGATCGTCATCATCCTGGAGGGAGAAATGTGTACATCGGGGCTGTTTATTGAAGAACTGGAAGCATTCTAAGTGAGCTGAAGATGTCGATATGATGCTCCCCAAACAAACCTGTGAAGAAGTTACAAGTTATCAGTCTATGATCCACTTTCCGCTGTGCAAAAGACTGAAGACAACTTGGGCAAGATTTCAGAGAAACTTCTTCTACAAGCATCAGGGCTATATCAAACGGGTTGTCAATTTGGGAGGGAGCATGTAAATGAAAAGGGCTTACTAATTGGGAGGGAGTAATAACCCAATTAGATCATTACAGTGATCCTACAAGTAATTCAAGTGAGCTGAGAAAGATACGAGAAGATCAAGAGCTGCGAAGACATCCTCAGAGGAAACTGCTCTACTTCAGCATTGTATTCATCATTGTTATGTACTTGTTAGGAATCATTGTAACCAATTCACGTATATCTCCAGCTTCATTTCTAACACTTAAAGATGAATCTTCTGAGAAGGAAGAAAAAGAAGAGGTAAATCTGTGGGAAGAACGAAAGAAAAAGCTTATCAAGATCAAGAGAGAATTGGGAAAGTATGATTCAGGACTGGGCCTGGGCAAGGGAAAATCGATCAAAATGACAGACCAATCTTTTGAACCAATTGAACCACCCATGACCAGAGAAGAAGAGATTGAACAACTCAAAAGGGCTACAGAAGAAAGCAGGGCTAAATTCCTGGCTGATCAGCAGAAACTCGAAAGAATGAAAAAAGGTGAAGGATCAGCTTCACATGCTATGGATGAAGAGCCATTGTTATAGTCTGAAGAAGATTCTGAAGCCACACACACTAAATCTGCAAGTAGATCACCAAGTGAATCTGAGGATAAGTCAGAATCAGATCAATTCTTACACACATCCTCAGAATCCAAATCAGATGAAGAAAAGGACAAGGATGAAAAAGATGAAGATGAAGAAGATAATGATGAAAAAGATGAGGAAAAAGATGATGTTGAAAGTGGTGAAGATGATGATAAAGATAAAGATGGTGAAAGTGGTGAAGATGAGGATAAAGATAAAGATGGTGAAAGTGGTGAAGATGAGGATAAAGATAAAAATGATGAAAGTGATGAAGAAAAGGATGACAAAGATGAAGAAAGTGATAAAGATGATGAGGACCAAGATGATGATAACCAAGGTAATGATCGTATACCTACCCCACCAGTCATTCCATCACCTGTGGTTCAAACCTCAAAGACCACACCACTATCACCAGTACAATTCAACAATCAGACAGTAATGAACTCAAAGCCCTAAAAGAGCAGGTCACAGCATTACAAACACAAGTGACAGCACAATAGAGTGATATCGACGAATTCAAAACTTATGATATTGAGCGAGCAACAGATCATTACATTAGCAATACTTTACCACAAGAGATCAGTAAGCATCTTTATGAGACACTCCCGAATCTTCTAAAAGAATAGGTCAAAAGAAAGCTGGATAGGGTTGTGGCTAACTAACTTCAAACCACACCAATTACAATTCAAACTTTACCGTCCAAGCCTTCTGCTGATGATCTCAAAGAAAAATTGCTCGAGGCTATCATCGATGATCCTGAAGAGGAAGAGCTTCGTCAGGCCTTGATTAACTCAATCAAGAAAGTAGAAAAGAAAGGTGAGGCATGTAAGAAGGACAAGCCCATCAAACGTCGTCGGGATGATCACGACAAGGACGACCAAGCTAAGAGAAGAGAAAAATGGACAAAAAGGACTGGCCCTTCTACAACACTATCTTACTCTTCTATTCAGCAAACAGGAAACGAGGACTTCGTACCTCAAGAAACGGGCACCGTTGATGAAGCCGAACAACATGATGATATCACTATGGAACAAGCTGAAACTGATGCTGCTCCCCAAAAGACTGCAACTGTTCCTGCACTACCAGCTGATGCACCTCTCAAGCCTGATCCAGAATAGGTCAACCCAGATGCTGCAAAGTACACATGGTTTGAAGAGATGGTGGATGCGTACCCTGATATTCTAGAAGAGGCAGCACCTGTTGAAGGTTCTATTGTGGACTTCACGAAAAGACTAAAGAAAGCGATGAAGGTTCAACAGTTACAACTGGCCGACATCATCAAAGTTCGCAAAGCAGGATTCTCTGAGTTCAAGACAGCAACAACATTACATCTGGAATTCGAGTACAATTTGGAACAAGTTGCAAGGGGACTGTCTGAGAAGGTTGACTGGAATGATGCACGTTGTTCTCATCCATCCGACAACTTCCAACTTCGTGATTACTCGCAACCCCTACCTCTTATTGGTCATGCTCACAATCCTCATATACCCAAGGCGTATTTCTTCAACAACGACTTGGAGTATTTGATCTATGGCAACACCAATCCAGATTAACGATACGCTACTTCTCTCACTAAATTCCAGGTAGCAACGTATGTATAAGTTAGAAGGATTTGAAGAACAGATCACCGAATTATTCATCAACTCAGTTGAAGAGTACAACGATGAAGCTGTTTTAGGAATCTATCACTAGCCGGATATGAGGAAATGGTTTTACAAATGGAAGCTTACTTTTACATCAAAGACTAAGGTTTTTCACAAAAGTAAGATTCTCTCCATCACAAGTGCTGAAACAGAATCAAAGTACAGGTATAATTTTCTGACAAAGATCACCGTGAGAAGGCAAGATGACCAGGAATACACATTCAATGAAGCTGATTATCCTTATTTGAACATCAACGACATTAAAGATATGTATCTCCTCAAGATTCAGGGGAAACTAGAGCATCTACCTGGTCGTCTCCAATACGACATCATCAACTCTGTTATGCTCTTCATCCGTAGTATTGTGATCAGAGCAAGAGTTGAAGACGTTCATCTTGGGTGGAAAGCTTCCAGAAGAAATTAAATCTGATCAAGCCTAATATTAAACCTCCGGGGATTGCAGAAAAGAAACCATATACTTTCGGTGACAAACCATTTGGAGTAGTGTTCGTCAGAAAAAGCACACCTAAGTTCATGGGCTATCAGGATATTCATAAGTTTAGCGATGAAACTTTGGTGCAAGTGAAGTTTGATCTTGTTCACATTCTGGAGAACCAGAGACAAGGAAAGAAGCAGGGGTGGCTGAGGCACATGACATGGACGAGAAATGATGTCAAGCAAGCAGTCAAGTTCGTGGAACGAATTGACCGAAGGCTTCAATTTCGGGTGCAGATGAGAAGACTAGAAAGTTAAGTTGGTGGACGAGCAAGAATTCCAAATATTCTCACTTTCCGCCGTCCAGAGTAAACTATGGTATCATTTGTCAAATCTTATCATCATTCATCATTTATATCATCTGACTATGGTTTGTGCACACATCACAGTGCACAACCCGTTCTAGTAAAGAAAGGACCTTGTGGTACGCTTCAATGCCACAATCCTAATACAAGGAGCGAAAGCTTCTTACTTTTGAGTAGAATTAACCAGAATTTTCAAAGTTTTTCAAAATTCTGCTCAAAAGAACAAGTATTCCCTTTTCAAGGGGGAGTACTTGAAAGAAAACATCTTTGTTCTAAAACAACCAAAGTTCTTGAAATTCATCCTACAAACCTCAAAAAGCATATTTTAATCAAAAGTTTATCAAAAACAACATGAATATGCTATTTTTGAGGGGGAGAATGAATATGTGATTAAAATATGATAATTCAAAAGTTGAAATCTCGTATGAGCTCGACTCAGAATTGAACCCTCGAATTGACGATATCAAAAGTCAGTAATCAAAAAGACATGTCCTGGACGGGTAATAATTTCAAGCCGGTTTATCCGGTGATGTAAACGTGTCTCGCAAAGGACTTGTCTGAGTAGAATGTACCAATTTCGAGAGATTTTCTTTGAATATGATCTGAACGAGTAATAATTTCAAGCTAGTTTTACTAGTGATGTAAACGTGTCTCGCAACGATCATGTTCATTGAAAATCAATCAATTCTAAAAGTGTTGACTCTACCCGACATGTGCAAATTTACTTTAAATACTTATGAGCACATGTTAAGGGGGAGTATTTCTGAAAATACAAAACTCTCAAAGTGTTAACAAAATATGTTTTTACAATTATAAACACTTTGGGAGATTTTCAAATGATTGGTTTATGGCAACAATAGGATAGTCATGGAGATATAAGGTGACTAAGGTTAGGAAAAACCGTCCTATGATCCGCTAGAGCCGGAGGGATCTACCCAAGGACAATACCAATAGTTTAGTACTAGAAAAGTCCTAGGTATGATGAAAAAAGGAGTAAAGAAATGAAATGGGAAAGAAGGGGTTGAAGAATGAAAAAGAAAAGTAAAGAAAAGGGTGAAAAGAAATAGCCCTCCATTTGATCAACCTTAGGGCAGACACCGGGTTCAATACATATGCTACTGGTTGTTACTACGGTAACACCGGTATTGAAGATTAAGCCATCATGGACCCAGTGACGCACTGCACTAAACCTTCTAAGCCACTCAGGTGTCTCTCAAAAGACATTTGTTTCATTTCTCACGGAGAACCCTTCATTATCTATCGACCTCTCACTCCGAGATATGTTGATATTGAAAAGGAGGCAATCTGCTCCATGCCTCCGACGACTAAAACCAATAAGCACTTAATCGAGTCTCGAGCCACGAGATACATCAAAGATCTCTTAGGAACACTTAGCATTACTACACTGGTGGTTCAACAAAAGGTTCAACAAAAGGAACACCGGTTGTAAATTATAAGAGTGTCCTACGCAGGTCTTAGTAATCTGCCAAGAACATTCATGAGAGAATTCACATATTGTGATTCTCAGTGATTGAATGGAAATCCTGCCAGGGTCAACATCAAACAGCCCTGACAGCAGGTCACTTCGGTAATCCCTTGTGGATTACGCTTAGTGTTATTGGTGGTTCCAAACGGTCTACAGTCGTGGAGTGATACTTCGGTATACTTCAGCGGCTCACTGAATCGTTGATACACTTCGGTGTATCTGTGTCAGCTCTTTCGGGGGCATCTGGTTCAGAACGGCCTTGGCTAGGATTAGAGAAAGTCTTCACACTATGCTGTTGACGATCTCGAAGTCTGTATCTGTAAGTGCCGGATGATTTATTGCTAATTGTTTACACTGCAGGTAATCATAGAGACCGGGAGTTCCACCACCACCATTTCCATCATGCTCATTTCCCGAAGCTAAGTTCTCACAATGACTAAGGAATAACAAAAGTTCAAAGAAATCAAAGAAAAGTCAAAGATCAAGCATTACAAACTTTTACAAGTAAAAAATTGAAGCTTATGAAGTGAGAACTACTTGATATATGAAGAACGAAAGTCAAAAGACATATGAGCATGGTGGAAAAGACGTAAAAACACAAGTGATTAAAGAATATCGGTGGAAGGCAGATCAAGACATCAACATATCATATCACATAACTCAAGAACAAAAGAACAAAGATACAAAAGACGTCGAAGCCTACGAAGAAAAGATGACGTCAAGCAACCTCGATGACCAATACTTAGGGGGAGATTGTTGGGAACACGTTATTTATTATCAAGTATTGATCATAGTTTGTAATAGGTTGCTTAGGCCTTTATGTTAGTTATCAATGTACGGTCTGTGTAGAAAGCCCATGGGCCATGGCGTTTTATCTATTTTGTTTACTTAGTTTATTAGGGCAAAAGCCCCTTCTTTTAGAAAAACTATAAATACCCCTTCCATTGAAGGAAATGGGGGTTGGTTAATGTGAGTATCTTTTGTCATTAGTCTTATGCTTAACCTTCCACTCTTTCTCTCTCTAGATCTAAGTATACTTGTGTGATAAACTTGTGAACTATCATTAGTTCCATTACATCAGTTGATCTGCTAGTAATGAAAGTATGAATTTACCTTTCCATTGCAATCTAGTCCAAGCTCTCACATGGCGTAAATCACAACTTCAAGTGTTCTTTTAATTAGAAGGCATTAACTTAATTTTAAGGGTACTAGTTTTTATGTGTATAATCAAAAATATGTATGAAGAAGCATGCATACAACTTCGTATCATAAGCTTTAATAAAAACCATTTTATTAACCAATTCATTAAGATTAAATTAACAAAGTTTTGATTGAGGTATTGGGTTCACCAATCAAAGAATTTACCTTTAATTATCGTCCATTATATCGTACTTTTGCATAAGTCTAAAGACTTAGTGTTTCGGATAATTACCACAAAGTGGCACATGGAATTAAAGCTAATTCACCCTTAAGATGATTTTGTACTAAAAAATAGTCGTACTTGGTAGCTTCAATTTGACGCACAAAGGAGCGGAGAAACTAAGGTCAGCTTAAAAAGCCTATTAAAAACCCGTTTCTTTCGGTTTGACAATTTAATGTCAATCCTCCCCTCTTATAGTTTGTCACAATTAGGTGAGCCGTTCTTACTATTGGTACAAAACTCATCATCAATTAAACTATTGAAAATTTAACTCTTCAAAAACAATTCATTGTTTCACTATTATTTATTTCATATTATTTTTCTATTAAAAAAATTACCCTTTTTGTGTATAAACATGTGTAACAAAAAATAAACAAAAACAAGTAATAAAAATAAAAATAACACAACTAAATAAACACACATAACATAACAATTAATATGTGAAAACATGTAGCCACATGCATACTTTACTCGATAAAGCCTATTAATAATCAATATCTAGGTTTATAACGTATATATTTAAATAAGGCCCTCGCTTACAAAAGGAAGTGAACCACATGCATTGACGAATCAATTGCGTAAGCCATAATAAAATATATACCACATAGCACGTAATTGATTCATTAATTATATTGAGGTCTTCCCCAATTCAAGAATTATCAATAAATAAACATCTGTAAAACTTAACAATTAATTCATATAGCCAATTTAAACAATTTAAATTTTATCGACAATAAATTTATGCTAAACATGCATGTTTTCATGGATTCTACATAACAATTATTAGCACATTTTCACAAGATCGCATACAATTAACAAATAAACATGTCAATTCTAGGGTTTCTAATCAAATTAAAATTACAAAATCCAAAACCCTAAAAAATTAATTTGGGGCAATCAGCCCTTAATAAAAAATTAGGGTTCGAATATTTAACTTTAAAAATTCGATCAACATGTATAAACACAATTCAAGATTCGTTTTTTATGCGTTTTGGTAATTAATTACACATTATCTGATTCGATAAAATCAATGCTTATTTTTCTCTGAGGATTTACAAAGGCAATATGCAAACCCGAGTCGTTATCCCCAATGAAGGATTGAATGAAATTTGTGATTCGGTTCGTGATTACGTGTGATGAATAGTGAGAACAAAGAGATTTTGGATTTTTACGCTAAAATATGTGAACATGAACTAAAAACGACTTAATAAATAAGGAAAACGATAATCTAAAGCACATGTAACTAAAAACGTAAAAGAAATCTAAAACCGAGCATGCTCGGGCTAATCCCGAGCCTAAAATGTCAAAATGATGAAATACTAATACTAGAAATGCCAAAATAATTTTCCTAAGTCCTAATTAATAAAAGAAAATTTTAGAAAAAAGAATTTTATTTTTCTGAATTTTATTTAATTTTCTATGAATTAAAAACTGAATTAAAAAGAAAAATAGATTAAAAATACTAAATGATTACGGAAAAATCCAAAATTTTACAGGAAACTACTTTAAGATAAGCTGGATTAAGGAAAAATAAAATGGTGATGCCAGCTTATTTAAATAAGCTGGTAATAAGCTAATAGTAAAAATAAGCAAAAGATAAAAAAAAATAGGGGTTAAATAAAAAGGGTGCAAAGCATAACCATGAAAGTCCCAAGGGCAGTTGGTTATCTGTGTGTGTGGCTGTGTGAGCAAGAGGTCCAGGGTTCGAATCCCTGGACTCTCTTTTTGCTAAACTTTTTTTTTTTTTAATTTTTTTCTTTTAAAACCTATTAAGCACATAACAATAAGCATTATTCAAAACTACAACTATTTCTGGAAACTTGAAATAAGCACAAAAATAAGCTAGGGATTAGAATAGTAGGCAAAAGAAATGAAATTAAGCTAAACTATTGAATAAAGGGACTATTAAGCTAAGTTATAAACTAAAATAAGTTGGAATAAGCTAAAATAAACTAGGCTTAATCTAAATGTACCAAGATCTCAGAAATAACCTATGATCATAAGCAGAAAAGCACTAAGTACTCTCAATAAGCACTTATGGCTGCTGATGGCACAGTTGTGCAGGGGAAAAATGGGCTTTTTCAAGCCAGTAAAAAGTTGTTATATGCTAATTTAAAAAATTCATAAAAAAATGCTAACAACTAGAATAGCGTGCCAAATCTAACTGTGCCAAATTTTAGTTTAAAGGGGGCTTAACATTAAGAAATGAAAAATAAAAGAAATAAGCTAAATTCACTAAAACCTACTGATGCAGGCACTGAGGTTACCAAGATAACTCAAAACCGATTGAAACTCATCCAACTTAATTCTATTCTCTTTTACAGCTAGAATGACCCCTGAGATTGCCAAAAAAAGTGCTAATTCATGATTCTTCAATGAAAATCTAAGTGATCAGCAGACTCACCACTTTTTGGAGAACAAACTTGAAAAATGCCATTCTACTTAAATCAGCCCAACTCTACTTAAAAACATATTATCTGACTCAACTTAACCTAATCAAAGATGGCTAAACTACATTTGAACAGTAAAACACTAAAATTGACCCATTTTGGCTATATTCCAAACACCCCTTAATATGGGCTGTTTTGACATTTAAGCTTCCAATGATCAAATTAAGCTATGGAATCTGAAAACAGATAAATTACCAACTATATAAAAACTTAAAACAGCACTAAACAATTCCAAATAAGCACTAAGATTAAGCAATAAGCAGTTTGACTATTGAGTTGACTTTTTGGCAAATTTTGGAATTAAACTGAGTAAGCAACAGGGAAACTAACAATAAACCACAAGTAAATTATATAAGCCTAATGAAACAGAAAACAGAGCTTTTGAACCTTAAACAACAATTACTTCAAACTACTGAATTGAAATTTAACTTGAGTTATCACTAAAATAGTACAAAGCTTTGGAAATTAAACTGAGGCTGAATATAAACTTACAACTATATGGAATGAAGCTGAACTACAAAAACTTATCTAAATTTGGCTTTTACAATTACACTACTCCTACTCCTAATTAACTACTAACTAACTAACTCCAACTTTGGCTTACAAATGGCCTATTTATACTAAGATGTGCTGGGTTCTTCATCTTCTGTGCTTCCTGAGCCCTTGGATCAACTTGAATCCATCACAGCCTTTGATTAAGATTTTGGCGCCAAAATAAGTACTGGGTGGATTTCCAGCGTGGAGGGTTGACTTGTGAGGAGATGTTGCGCATGGGGGGAGAAGCAAGGAGGCTGGAACAGAGGAGACAAGGATGTTGGGGGGACATGGTTATCTGGTATTGCTTGGTCTGGGGAATGGAGAAAGCGGGAAAGGGAAGGGTTGACTTTTGTGTTTTGACCCTGATGTTTAACTAAAAAAAAACGGGGTGGATTGGGATAAAATGGAAGGTGGTTTTTTTGGTTGGGCTAGGTGGGATTGGGCCGGGTTTAGAATTTGGTTTAGTTTTAGTTTATTTAAGGATTAGGTTTAGGGTAATTAGGTAAAATGTGAGTTTTGGAGTCGGGTTCGTTTTTTCATGCTCATTCCGATGCCCTATCCCGGGATTGACTTTGGCTTTTCTTTTCTTCATTAAATGCTCAAAAGGTGTCGAGTCGATCCGGCAATGTCAATTTTTGCTCTTTTTCCCATCCAAGCTCGATTTTGTCCGTTTTTTTCCCCGTTTTCAATCCTTTTGTACCTGAAACACATAAAAACACAAACCAAGAATATTTGCAACAATATTTGGTCTATTTGGGTATTTTTGGTCATTTTTGTGTCTTATATAGGCATAAAATGATGAGTAAATAGGCACTCATCATTATCCAAGGCTCGTGATGCCACTGTTGGAATTATATAACATGACTACTCATAAATATAAACAATAAACATCAAGTACACATGCGGAAGCGTATAAGATCATATAACATGTAAATTAATTAACCAAATAAAAAGTATACGTACTTTTTGATTCTAGCCATACAAGAATCAATTCTTCAATAAATTACCAAGAACCCTAATAAAGATTTATAAGTGGATTAATGAATTACCCTTTACCGTTTTGTAATTCAATCCAAGATTTAATCAATAGTCTGATTGAATCACGTTCTTGTACACACGTACTAATACCAAGTAAACGTTTATGCTAGGTAAAAGAACACAAAACAAAACCAAACGATTTGTTTATGAAAACCAAAAGTCGAAACCCTTATGAATAGGGGTGTTCGGCCGAGTTTTAGAACAAGAGAAGAAAAACCAAAACCAAAGTTAATTGTGTGTACAAGATTACAATCAATGAACCTTTGGTTTTATATTTATATGATAAGTAAACTTAGGGAACAAGTTAGGGTTATGGGTTAGGTTTCCCCTCCCCTTGGCCGATCGTTTTAGATCCTTCTTGTTCTCTAAATTATCCATATACAATACTTTCCTTTTATTCGTTTAACGGTCGTTAGTCATTATCCGTTAAATACTAACGGTCGTTATATATTTTGTGTTATTAATAATTATATATAACGTTTTATAAATAATTAATATTCGTTAACTCTTCATACGTAAAGTGTGCAATCCTATGATCTCGAGTTCGATTCTAACACACAACTATTAATTTATGTCCACAAAACTAACAAACTCCATCTTCATCCCACCTTAACACCACGACCACTGTGAATGTTCAAATATCACCCTTGATGGTAATGATTTTCAAACACCCAAATCAACCCAGAAAACAAACACGGTGGTGTTTAATTAGTACGGAGTAACTAGTAAGGATGGTGAGATAATTTATATTGACATGCGGACAGAAATTGGATACCAAAACTGTTTCTATCATTTACAAGTGGAATACAAATCCAACCATCAATCGAAGAATAATGGCGTTAGGATTAATTTATCAGATATCACCGGGTAACCGGTTAAGGGGATAATCCTTGAGGTTTCACCAAACTCCAATATCTAAAGTAACATACACGGGACGATAGTAACGTACTTGCGTGAACAAAATAAACAAATAGTAACTTGGAAGAACATTTCCACAAAGTCTAGTATTTTTCGGGTTTGCTAACGCCCTATTATAGATATATCTAACTGAAAAGTTACGACACAATAAAGCAATGTGAAATAACCAAATTACATCATCATTCAATTTGTACCTGCTAGATATACTATTGTGGTCCTTGTTTTGAAAACTCACTAAAACAATTATATTTATACTTTTTTGAAAACATTACAAGGTGTGCACTTGTCATTTTTGTAATTATTATAAGGGCTAATTTCATAAAAAATCATTATACTTGTAAAAAAATCAACTTTATAATAGCGAACTTAAAAAAATACTATTTTAAATACTAATGTTGACATTTTTGTTTTCATGTGAGTAATAAAAATAAAAATAAAATTTTGTGATGACCATTTTACCCTTAAAATTTTGAAAATTGTATTCACCGTCCCTAGGATAAATTACATAGATGGTCCCTGTGGTTTAGCGAAAATTGCATCCACAGTCCATAATATATTTTTTTGGATATGTTACGTTTTTATATACGTTTTAATCTGCGTTTTTATACGTTTTACTCCGCTTTTATACGTTTTTATCTGTTTTTTATTCACTTTTGATTTTTTTTGTCACAAGTGAATTTTTTTATCGAAATTTTTTTTTATTAGAAAATATTACAAAAAAAAAAAAATCAATTTTTTTTTTCACATGTCATGGAAAAAAAATTTCTAAAAAAATTATTTCAGAAAAAAATTTGAAAAAAAAAAGAATTTCGAAAAAAAAATTCAGAAAAAAAAAAAAAAGAATTTTGAAAAAAAAATTGGAAAAACAAATTTCGAAAAAAAATAGGGACGGTGGACGCAATTTTCTCCAAACGACATGGACCATTTATGTAATTTAGCCTAGGGACGGTGGATGCAATTTTCGCAAACCCACAGAGACCATTTATGTAATTTGAAAGGGTAAAAAGGTCATTCTACTTAAAGAAAGACAAAAATATCAACATTATTGTTTACAAGAGTTTTTTTTTTTTTTTTTTTTTTTAGTTCGCTATGCAGAACTGCTATTTTTGACAACTATAGTGCTTTTTTAGAGAACCGGCTGGTTAAACACGAGCCGTTATAAAACTGGATCAACCGCTTATAATCAAACCAGCGGGTTTTGTGAAAACCTATAAAACCGGCTATGCACCGGCAACTCGAAAGAACCGGTTCTCACACCAAAAGGATGGGGTTCTGATTTTGAAAGTGGCTGTGATCCCCCTTTTTGTAGAGTTTCCCATTCAGTTTCTTTCCAACAAGTGATGTGGGACAAATCTTATTTATTTATTTATTTATTTTTTCTTATAGTTTTCATGATTTTAACAAATAAAAGCAAAGTGTTACTACAAAGACTGGTTAAAGGCTTTTAAGTTTTAACACCAAACACAAACCATCGTATTTATATACCACAAGTATTACTTTCCAGTTATGTTTTTCAGCCATAGATTAGTTTTAGTGCAAAAAAACAGTGTGTGAATTTGTGATGCATTATATTTGTATCCCAAGATTTCATAATCCAATACGAACTGACATAAAAACTCGTATTTTTCTAAGATATATAAGTTATGACTCATTTGAGTGAGTGCATATGTTTCTATGGACATCAGGATATGCCTCCGTAATGTGAGAACATGGGTATTAAAAGATAGATTCCGATGTCATCAATCATACAAAACACACAATATCTAGCCCGATTTAAATAGTGACAATTCCAAGTGACAGTATCGTAAGTTTTTGAGTCCCATGATGCACAAACAATGACAAAAGTTTCACAGTTACAACTTACATGTCTATTTTTTTACTCCCTCTGTCTCAAAAATATTGTCCATATTTCCATTTTGGGATGTCTCAAAATAATTGTCCACTTTCCCTTTTAAGTAAAAACTAGAGAATATAGTAAGGGAATATTATCTTTGAGTGATTGAAAACAAAAGTGGCCCCACTTTTATTAAACTATGTGATTCTTGTCTCCTGACAATTATTTTGAGACAGAGGGAGTAGTATCATTTTTATGTTGAGATCTTCTTTCACTTATATCACATTGATATTTTGATTTTATGCTCCCATATAATGGTGAGGGGGTAGAGACCTATTCTAAGTCGGTTGGGAAACATCTTCTGTAACCCGTCAGACAGCCAGCTTAAGGGCCTTCCTTGCCTTGTGCAAGTCAAGTAGCGAAACCTAGTTCTAGTCTATTCATAATTTATAGTACGGCCTACACTTAATTAAGTCCCTAATCTATGTTAAGTTTACTACTAATATCCTACATAATCTTATCAATCTTTTTACTATTTTGGGTTGATCTTCACTTTTTACACTAGTTTTAGGAATTTGTGTTTCGTATAGAAGGCTTTTAGTCTTTTATTAGCATCATGGCTTTGTTGCTCATTTGGGCCGACCATTGGAAGTTGGATGGCACTGTGGCAGCTTTTCCTTTCAAGTCTTTGGCCCATTGGGATCTTCTTGTTACTTATTGGATTATATATAATTTTGAAGATTGTAAACAGTTTAGTTTATGGCTGTGTTTGGTAAAAGTAGCAGTAGCAGTGAGCAGTAGTTGTGAGCAGTAGCTGTTTTTTAAATAAAAACGTTTGGTAACATAGCTGTAGCTGTATTTATATATATGTAAAATGACGTAAAAGGACATATACATATTTCAATAGAAAATTGTCTAAATAAATAATAAAGTTATGTTTACATGCTGGACATTTCAAAATACCGTTATACACTAGTAATGTACTACCGACGACGTGCATTCCATATTGAAGTGACAATATCATTGCGAATCTGTTTCATCTCGGTAGATGTTGCACTAGAAATATTATCATTATTTGCATTCGAGCCACGTACGTCACAAAGTTCTTCACCTCCCATGTAATCTGGATGTTGCTCAAATGTTGTGAACACCGTGTCTTCTTTGTCATTATTACGAATGTAATTATGCAAGGCGAATGCAGCCATAATTACATCGAGTTCTTGTAAATATCCACAGCTCTTGTAAATATCCACAGCTCTTGTAAATATATCCATAGCTCTCATTTCTTTTAAATATAATACCTAATAATCGGGGCAACGCCATTTTAATGTTACAGATATGCATTTCTGTATCATTCTCATTTCTTTTAGGGTTTGATTTAATGTAGTTGGGAGTGAAGTATATCTTATTTTTCTGAATATTTGAACTTATTGTTTATTGTGATAATCGGGGCAAGAATAATGATAGGCAGAACTTGTAACTTAAGTAAGGTGATTAGATATTGTTAGAGTTAAATGTTTAACTTTTAATATACGTATGTCCGGTTTCGAACCCGAGACTCGGGATTGCATACAATAACGTGAGAGTTCCAATGGATGAATAAATTAAATATGTTTATGCATTTTATTTATTCATTTCACAAACAAAATACTTAACGACAGTTAGTATTTAACGGAGTTAGGGATAACGACCGTTAAAGGACTAAAAGTGCAAAGAAGGATCTAGAACCATGTTTATGGGTTGGATCGGCTGGAAAAAACCATTGGGTTGGGTTGGCCGAATTCTAGGAGGAGTAGGGAACAAGTTTGGTGCCCTAGGGTTAGCCTATAAATACAATTCATTGTGTTTAGGGTTTTACTAATCTTGAATCCCTAATCTTGCCAAACTTCTCTTCTTTCTCCCTCTTGCTAAGAAGCTAGTCGACTCTTTTATTTCCACTAGGAAATTCGGCTTGAGCTAATAGCATTAAAGTGTTTGGTTGTTTGTGATTCTTGAACCTAGCTTATCCCATTGGAACGCTAGATTACGTGTGTACAAGAACGAGTGACTAGTTTATTTTAACTAGTGTTTTTCCCTATACTTGGATCGACATACCCAATATTTATTAGGGTTCTTGCTTGTTCTTGGTGATTGCAAAAAGGTATGTATCTATTTAGTTTTAATTAATTACATGTTCTTGTAGATCTTCCGCTGCGTGCTTTTTGATGTTTTTATATGTTTATAGTTTTTATGATTCATATAATCCAACAGTGGCATCATGAGCCTCGTTTAGAACTATGTAATTAATTACTAAAACCTAAAAATTGGATCTTAATTAGATACATGCTTTTATGATCTAGGTTTTTTTTTTTTTTTTTTTTTTTTTTTTTTTTTTTTTTTTTTTGAAACCCTAATTTAAATATATGTGGATCGATCCACAATTTTTTTTTAGGGTTTATGTTTAGTTTTTTAATTAAAACTTAATTAGAAACCCTAGATTATGCATGGTAATTTTTAAGGATTAATTAGTGTATACCGTATGTGATGACACCAATTAATTAGATACGTACAAGGAATTAACATATTAATATGGATTTCATGATTATGTGTTAATATGGTATCCATGACAAAATCTTGCATATTTTGTCATGGTTTGTTATATGGTTCGATTTGTATGTATGTCTTTGCTACATGTTTTGTTTAATAAATCTTTTATTGGGGAAGACCTCAATATATTTTAATTAATAAATTATGTGCAATGTGGTATTAAATTAACTAAAACTTACGCGGCCAAGTTATTTGGTGTCTGTGGTCCATTGAGCACAATGAGCTCGAAAACCAATGGGAGTTTTGTTAGTTAAATACATATTTAATTACACATAGAATTAATAATAGGATTTATTGGAAAAAAAGGTTTGCATGTGGCTATATGATATTGTTATGATCATATATTTGTTATTATGTGTTTATTTTTTTTTTTGTAATTACTTGATCTTTTGTGTTTATATATTATGATGGATTGCAACACAAAAAGAGGGTAATTTTCATAATAAAAATAAACAAGACTAATAACTATGAAACCTTTGTAGTAATTTTATTTTTTGCCAAGTCTTATGTGCCGACAGTGGTTCGCTTCGCACGGTAATTTGCTCCCAGGCGAGACTAGCAATTAATAAATTATTACATAAATTGTTTTAGCAAGAAAATCATATTTTTTAGTTGATTGATTGCAATTGTACAAAAGTGGTCGAAGCGGCGGACCTATTATTGACAAACTATAAAGTGGGTTTAAGGTTGGTTCACATTAAATTGTGACCTTAAAGGGGCACGGTTTTAACCAGCTTCGGCGGCTGTCGTCCCTCCGCTCGCCTTTGCGTCAATAATAGACTTACCAAGTACACCATGAAAAAGTACGAAGCATCTTAAGGCAATGTTGTAATTTGCTCAACGCCTCAATTAAAAAATTTGATGATTTGAGCTACGAATTAGTAAACGGTTTTGTTTTTGAAAATATATATGATACAAAGATGAATGCATGACATCTTTGTACATATTTTTTGATTTTACACATCAAAATTATTACCCTAAAATTTAAGTGATATGCCGACCAATTAACATGGAAACACCTAAGATGACATTCTATCATTACTAGCAGCCTCAGCTGATGTGATGATTCAAAGAATGAAGTCAATAGGGGTAAATTGAGCACTTCCATTACTAGCAGCCTCAGCTGATGTGATGGAACGGCGTCAATTTACACGTTTCTAAATTGGTTAACTTAATTGAGCACTTTCATTACTAGCAGCCTCAGCTGATGTAATGAAACGGCGTCAAGGCATAAAGATTTGGGGATGAAACATGCTTACATTTTGCAACTGATGTTGGCAATATAATGTAAGTCCCAAGATTTCTAGGAATTGCAATTTGACATTGGCAATTGGGTGATCCCGTACCTTGTTGAGTACTTTCATTGCTAGCAGCCTCAGCTGATGTAATGAAACGACGTCAATTAGGATCCTAGTTTTCAGTGAAAATTAAATGGTTTTTTAACCAATGGGTGTTTAATTTTCATGAAATGTTTAATTATCGAAAGTACTAACTTTTGAACTTTTTCTGTAGAAATGGCCCAACCCGGAAACTCGTCAAACCTAACTTCCTGTTTCAAGATGATGCTTGAAAAGGAAAAACTGACTGGGACTAAGAATTTTAACGCTTGGTATCGAAATCTAAGGCTTGTTCTTAGAATTGCCAAACGTTCAGAGTGTCTTACTGAGGACCTTCCTGAAGCTCCTCCTGCAAACTCGCCTAATGAAATACTTAGGGAGTACAATGAAGCCTATGACAAGCACAATGATGCGGCTTGTCTCATGCTATCGGGGATGGATGATCAACTGGTAAAACAGTTTGAGAAATATGGCCCGAAAAACATGATTGATGAACTGACACGTATGTTTCAGAAATCTCCTATGGCTGAATTGTATGATGTACTTGACAACTTGGGCAAGTGCAAGCAGGATGCGACAACACCCGTAAGTGATCATGCGATTAAAATGAAAGGTTATCTTGACCAACTAGATGCACTTAATTGCGGGTTTGTGGAAGACGTTAAAGTTGGCCTCATCAACAAATCCCTCAATGAGGAATTATATGGTGATTTTGTGCGCAACTTTAACATGCATTGCAAGGGGAAGACATTTTCTGAATTGCATGCAATGCTTATTGAGCATGAGAAGGCACTCACAAAGAAAGCTCCTACACCTGCTGTTATGGCAATAAGAGGTGGTAGAGTAACTAAGCCCGGTAAACCGAAGCATGTGAACAAGAATGGAAAGGGCAAAGCTGACAAGGGCAAGCAGATTGTGACTTATCAGCAAAAGCCAAAGAAGCAGAATCCTCCTCCCAAGAAGGATTATCCCAAAAAGGATGCGGCTGCTTGTCACCACTGTAACACTCCTGGACACTGGAAGCGTGACTGTCCATTGTTGCTAGAGAAGTGTCGCAAAAATAAGAATGCCAAGGCTGGGCAGGGCGCCAGCACTTCAGGTATTTTTATGGTTGAATTATTTTCTTTTCCTCGTAAGCAAAATGCCTGGATATATGATACAGGATGTGGTACTCACATTTGTAATACATCGTAGGGGCTTAGAGGAGCGAAGAAGCTGAACTATGGGGAATGCTACTTGTATGTGGGAAATGGAATACGTGCAGCAGTAGAAGCCATAGGGACTTTTGAGCTAGTTTTACCTTCTGGTTTAATATTAGTTTTGAACAATTGTCATTACGCACCTTCTATTGTTAGAGGTGTCGTTTCAGTTTATTTGTTATTGGATTTGGGTTTTAAGCATACTTTTAATGATAATGGAATTTCTGTTTCTTTAAATTCTGTTTTTTACTTTAATGCTATTTCATTAAATGGTGTGTTTGAAATTGACATGGAAAACCATGTATCCAATAAAAATAATTCTATGTATAGCATCGGGAATAAGAGAGTCAAGTCAAACTTGGACTCGTCTTATTTATGGCATTGTCGCCTTGCCCACATAGGCAAGAAACGCATGAAAAAGCTGCTAAGTGATGGGCTTTTACCTAATATCAATGATGATTCAGTTGATAAATGCGAATCTTGCATATCTGGGAAGATGACGAAGAAACCTTTCCATAGCAATATGGAGAAGGCTTCGGATCTACTTGGATTGATACACACGGATGTGTGTGGTCCACTTAGACACGTGTCAAAACGCGGTGCTACCTACTTCCTAACCTTTACGGATGACTATAGTCGTTATGGTTGTGTTTATTTACTTAAACACAAACATGAAGTCTTTGAGACATTCAAGGTTTTCAAAAATGAAGTAGAATTACAACTCGGAAAGAAGATTAAGGCCCTTCGATCCGATCGTGGTGTTGAGTATTTGAGCCAAGAGTTCAAAGATTATCTAGCTGAGTGTGGCATTGTCCAACAACTCACTTCTCCTTATACTCCACAACAAAATGGTGTATCTGAAAGGAGAAATCGTACCTTGCTTGATATGGTACGATCTATGTTTAATCTTACAACTCTTCCCTTATCCTTTTGGGACTATGCTCTTGAAAGTGCTGTTCGCATACTAAATATGGTTCCAACTAAGAAGGTTGATAAGACTCCATATGAATTATGGACTGGAAAAGCTCCCAACTTGTCTTACTTAAAGATCTGGGGTTGTGAGGCGTTTGTTAAACGTGACTCACCTGACAAGCTCCAACAAAGATCTGTTAAGTGCATCTTCGTAGGATACCCTAAGGAAACAAGGGGTTACTACTTTTACTTCCTACCAGAAAATAAAGTCATTGTGGCTAGATATGGTGAATTCCTTGAGGAGAGTTTCTTGACTCAAGAATTCAGTGGGAGAGTATATGATCTTGAAAATGATCAAGAAGATGTGTCACCTTCTGAGAACACTAACACACTTCCTGTGGAACCTGAAAGCTTAGGTCCTCCACCTGAAGTTGAAGTGGTACCCGTCCGTAGGTCTTCAAGATCTACAAAGGCTCCTGAACGTCTATGGTTAAACATAGATGATGAGGAAACTATGCTATTGGATCACATTGATGAGCCAACTAGTTATAAGGCTGCCATTAATAGTCCTGAAAAGGATAAATGGCAGGTAGCCATGGATGGGGAAATGCAATCAATGAAAGACAATAAAGTATGGATTGAAGTAGACCTTCCACCCAATGCTAAGGTAGTTGGGTGTAAATGGCTCTTCAAGAAAAAGACTGACATGGATGGCAACGTACACACCTATAAAGCTCGTTTGGTGGCGAAAGGCTTTACCCAAACATATGGTGTTGACTATGAGGAGACCTTTTCTCCTGTGGCCAACATTAGAGCTATTAGGATTCTTATAGCCATAGCTGCCTACTATGACTATGAGATTTGGCAAATGAATGTCAAAACCGCCTTTCTAAATGGTCGCCTAGATGAAGATATCTATATGGCGCAACCTGAGGGGTTTGTGAATCCACAATTTCCTGAGCGTGTATGCAAACTTCAAAGATCCATTTATGGATTAAAGCAAGCATCCAGGCAATGGAATAAGAAATTTGATGAGGAAATCAAGAAGTTTGGATTTACTCAAAATTTCGATGAGCCATGTGTATACCACAAAGTTAGTGGGAGTAACACTACTTTTCTTGTCCTATATGTCGATGACATATTAATCATGGGAAGTGATATACCAAGCCTTAATGAAGTTAAGGATTATCTTGGAAATTGATTTGCCGTGAAGGATTTAGGAGAAGCAGCGTATATTCTTGGAATCAAGATCTATAGTGACAGATCTAAACGGTTAATCGGATTAAGCCAAAGTGCTTACATGGATAAAATATTGAAGAGATTCAATATGCAAAATTTCAAGAAGGGATATTTGCCCATGCAAGTGGAACACGGCTTATGCAGCGAAATGTGTGCTTCTACACCTGAAGAGGTGGCATACATGAAGAAAGTTCTGTATGCTTTGGCAGTAGGATCCATCATGTATGCAGTTAGATGCACAAGGCCAGATGTGGCGTTCGCTCAAAATTTGACCAGTCGTTATCAGCAGAATCCAGTGAAAGATCACTGGCATGCTGTAAAGAACATTCTTAAGAATTTAAGGAATACTAAAGATATGTTTCTTGTTTTCCGGGGAAATCCAGACGCAGAACTGAATGTTACAGGTTTCTGTGATGCGTCCTTTCAGACTGATAAAGATGATACGAAGTCTCAGACGGGTTACGTTTTTGTCATAAATGGAGGAGCTGTGGACTGGAAGAGTAAGAAGCAGAGTACAACGGCCATGTCTGCTACAGAAGCTGAGTACATTGCTGCATCGGAGGCAGCACAAGAAGCTGTTTGGATAAGGAAATTCGTTAAGGATCTTGGAGTGATGCCTTCAATAGAATTACCTATAAATGTGTATTGCGACAACTCTGCTGCAATCACATTCGCCAATGAACCTGGAGTTATGAAAGGCGCCAGACACTTTAAAAGAAAGTATCACTATGTTCGAGAACAAGTCGATGATGGTGAAATAAAAGTACTCAAAGTTCACACAGATGACAATCTGGCTGATCCTTTCACGAAGGCATTACCTAAGGAGACGTTTAATTTTCATGCTCAGGGTATTGGTCTTCGTTTAGCAGATAGTTTCATGTAAATCTGTTGGATTAGTATTTCGATAGGGACATGTAAACAATTATTATTTTAATGAAATAAAGTGCGGATAACGTTTATTATCATTATTAATATTTGTGTCCTATATTTGCATGTTTAAAACCGTGAATAAATTAATTATTCTAAATAGTCCATTGTCAATTAATAATATGGGAATATTATTGAACTAAGACAAATGTGAGGATTGGTAGAATGTACTGTAAGGTTAAGACACCAATGTCACATGATATTCAATATTAGATAAATTGAATATAGGACTTATCCCAACCACATGATTATACTTTATGGATCATAGTCATTAAGTATATCATGAATATTTATCCTCTGACTTGAGATGCCAGATAATTGCCGAGGATGTAGCTCATTTTCTGTGAGATAGTCTAACGTTATCCGTAAAAGGTAGTTATAAGGGCTATTTTCAGAAATGATGCGAAGTTCAAGGGTTATGCTCGCAGTCAATAAGGAATTTGTTCCTTCAACTTTGTGTTGAAGTTTAATACTGCTTGGCCACTCGTAGGATTAACAAGATGTTTGCGTGCGCACGCCCAAAGTCTATCTGGAAGACGTTCAGATGTTTTGGTAATCTTGTTCAATTACATATAAACGAGAAACTACTGTTAATTATGGAATGACAAAGATCCATATCCAAATTAACGCGGTATTAGTAACAAAAGGATAAGTATGATGATTTAATTCATCACGTGGTTTTTTCAGGAAAACCATACTCGGATCGAGCTGGGGGCATTGGGATCTGTTAAGCTAGACTAGCCCATGTCATTACTATATTAATAGTTATCCAAGTGGGAGCTGTTAGAGTTAAATGTTTAACTTTTAATATACGTATGTCCGGTTTCGAACCCGAGACTCGGGATTGCACACAATAACGTGAGAGTTCCAATGGATGAATAAATTAAATATGTTTATGTATTTTATTTATTCATTTCACAAACAAAATACTTAACGACAGTTAGTATTTAACGGAGTTAGAGATAACGACCGTTAAAGGACTAAAAGTGAAAAAAAGGATCTAGAACCATGTTTATGGGTTGGATCGGCTGGAAACAACTATTGGGTTGGGTTGGCCGAATTCTAGGAGGAGTAGGGAACAAGTTTGGTGCCCTAGGGTTAGCCTATAAATACAATTCATTGTGTTTAGGGTTTTACTAATCTTGAATCCCTAATCATGCCAAACTTCTCTTCTTTCTCCCTCTTGCTAAGAAGCTAGTCGACTCTTTTATTTCCACTAGGAAATTCGGCTTGAGCTAATAGCATTAAAGTGTTTGGTTGTTTGTGATTCTTGAACCTAGCTTATCCCATTGGAACGCTAGATTACTTGTGTACAAGAACGAGTGACTAGTTTATTTTAACTAGTGCTTTTCCCTATACTTGGATCGACATACCCAATATTTATTAGGGTTCTTGCTTGTTCTTGGTGATTGCAAAAAGGTATGTATCTATTTAGTTTTAATTAATTACATGTTCTTGTAGATCTTCCGCTGCGTGCTTTTTGATGTTTTTATATGTTTATAGTTTTTATGATTCATATAATCCAACAGATATTGCAAGAGGATGGAGATTAGGATACATAGAAAGTGATTGTGATTAGGAGTATGCGTTTTCTTTCCGGGAATGATCTAGTTTTGTGGTGTTGTAGGATGTCTGAGAGAATATTTGGTTGCTTTTGATTTTGAAAAACAGTGACTGTACAATGGGTATTTTGCTGAGTTAAAGGTGACTATAAGAACAAACGAACATTAATGATTAGGGTAGTGCAAGGATCATCCTTTCAGTTCAAGGATATTTATGCTAAAAGTTTACTCGTTATTTTGTTGACATATTGAGTTAGAGAAAAAGAAAATGTACATAATAGCACAGTTTAATAAAATCTGTAATGGAAATGTAGGCACTAGTCAATGCGTGAAGGGATGATTCTGACTGAAGTAAGTATCGTCTTTCTTCTTAAGAATGGTAGAGGGTATTTTAGTCAATGAATATATCCACAGCTTTTGTAAATATCCACAGCTTCAAAAGGAAGCATTGGGAAATTAGCTTTTCTAAAAAATTGCTACAACTCATTGCTCTTTTACCAAACGAACATCAAAAATAAAAAAGCTCATTCTCACCGCTCATTGCCCCAAAAAGCTCCAAAAAGCTCCGCGCCAAACATAGCCTATATGTAGGAGAATTATAGCTGATTCATCTTATTAGCTAGCTTTTCACAATTTTACCAATTTAGTTGGCAGTAGAATATCATCTTAATCAGCTTTCTCTTTTTTTTTTAGAATGGATTGATCAACTTCCATTTTTGGTGACTTGACAATTTTCCTTTATGATACTATTTACATTACATGTAGCCATACTTGGGTAGTAGTTGGGCTAACCAAGTTGGTGGATTCTTAAATTAGAACTGCATCTAAGCACATGCGGAACACTAATGCTAGCCTACTGGGACCATATACATATATTTGACAAACATTTTCGACTTATTTATCTATAGCTTAATCTATAAGAGTTTTGCTTTATTTTTAACTGATGATGAATAAATAAGAATCAAAATGGTTGGTTGCCATAGACGACCACTTAGTTTAGTTGGTTGCCGATATAAAATAATCGCAAAGGTCCTTGCTAATCGATTTTCTTTGGCTATTTCTTCGGTTGTAGGTGAATCTCAAGCGGTGTTTATCAAAGGTCGTCAAATTATTGATGGGCCTCTCATGGTGGACGAAATCATCTCGTGGGCAAAAGTGTACAAAAAGAAACTTTTCATGCTAAAACTTGACTTCAAAAAGTTTTTTGACCCATCAAGTTGGTCTTTCTTGGATTCTACCATGATGCAAATGGGTTTTAGCCTCAAATGGAGACAATGGATCCGAGCATGTCTAAATTCGGGTTATACCAAAACTAGGGGAAAATTCTATGCTTCATTCGAACTAGGGTGGCTCTACACAACACAACCCTTTCTTACCATCAGCCTAACTAACCCATTAAAATAGGACACTCGTGGATTAGTCGGCCAAAAGGTCGGAAACCTTGGTTATCCACATAAAAAAAAAATAATAAAAATCGGGTTATACCTTGGTTCTTGTAAACGGGCTTACCAACTCCAGAGTTCAAAATTGAAAGAAGTTTAAGACAAGGTGACCCATTATCCCTTCTTTTTATCCTAGCAATTGAAGTATTGAACGTTGTTCTTATAAAAGCAAAAAATAAGAACTTTAAAGGAGTTGAAATAGGAAAAGATAAAGTTGAAGTTTCACAATTCCAATTTGCGGACGATTTTTTTTATAATATGAGAGTGGTCTTTGATGAATATTAAAAATTTATATAGGATCATTTTTTCTTTCCACCTTGCTTCCGGGCTCAAAGTAAATTTCAATAAAAGCAAGTTATTTGGTCTTGGTTTCAATAATGTTAAGTTACACTCATTCGCGACGAAAATTGGTTGCCTCCCTAGCACATTCCCCTGCACATATTTGGGTCTTTCCATTGGTGCTAAGATGTCAAGATGCTTGAATTGGAATCCTCTTCGTTAAACATTCACAAAATGAAATGCAAAAACCCTCTCTTTTACTGGTCGCCTTACTCTCACCAAATCCCTTCTAGGAAGTTTAGGGGTTTATTCTTCTCAACATTCAAGGCTCAAAAACTATAATTAATAAGCTTGACTGCATTTGAAGAAACTTCTTGTAGGGTGGGTCTTCAGACTCAAGTAAAATTGCTTGGGACAAAGCTATATCTCCTTTAAATAAATGAGGTCTTGGTGTTGGAAGCTTACGGGTAAGTAACTTGGGTTTAGTAGCTAAATGGTGGTGGAAACATGGCTGAAACACACAACAGTTGCGGATCTTGAAGTTTTTAGTGGAGGGGGCCGGAATTTTTTTTTCCTATCGTTATATTTCGGTTAGTATATTAGGGTCTTTTAATTCGGGTCGGGTCAAACAAAAATAACGCTAAAAATCTAAGTTTTCTTCAATCATTCAAATTATCGTTCTTACACATAAAAAGTAAATAGTTTCTAACAAACAAAAACTAAATTAGGGCAAAAATAATTAACTTAGCAATAATCTAAATTAGGGCAAAACACTATTAACTTAGCATTTTGCAACTTGAAACCAATGAAAATAGAATAACAAATTACTTACATAGCAATAAATTAAATTAGGGCAAAAACAAAATTAATTGCAAAAGCAAAATTAAACAAACCTGGTGGATAGTGGTGGTGGAAGCCGGAATATGGGGTGTCTGGTTGTGGAAGCAGGTCGGCGGTCGTGACTGGTGGTCTTGGTGGAGTGGTATTGTAGATCGTGGTGGTGGTGGTATGGAGTATAGATAGAGCGCTGTCTTCTTTTTTTTTTTCTTTCTTTCTGTTCTTTTTTTGCTCGCTGGAATGTGGAAACAAAAGGAAAAGGGCCAAGGGAGTAAATTGGATAAATAAATTAAGTGGGCTAAGTGGATTGTGGGCTATAAAAATTAAAAAGGTAAATTTTATTCGACTCTTAAACTTATTAAAATATAAAAAAAAAATTAAGAAAAATAATCGGGGAGACCGACTTAATAAATATAAATTTTTTCAGAAGAAATACGGATAAGTTAGCACTACTGAGCGAAAAAACGGGGGTGACCCAACCCCTCCCTCCCTCCCTCCCCCCCAAGAACCGCGCCTGACACACAATAGACCTCCAAGATCCATGGCTAAAACATTGGAATTAGAGGAGCTTGCAAACTTAATTTCTCAACTTAGCCTTTCAAGTTCTCTAAGACATATGGGAATTTACCCTTTGCACCTCAAGAAAATTCACAATTCAATCATTAAGGTACCTTATCAACAATTCTTCACCCGCCACGGATCAAACCACTACAAGATAGAATAAGTTAGTTCCAATTAAAGTCAACATATCCTCATGTTGTGTTTGTCAATGCACCAATTCCTACGAGAGTTAACCTTGATCTAAGCGGGATTGGCTTACGTTCGGTTCGTTGCCTTTTATGTGATGATGATGTGGAATCAGAAGTCCATTTATTCATCTCTTGCAAGATTGCTAAAAAGACATGGTCCAATGTCCTCAAATGGTGGAAGCTTAATAACCTACAATTTTCGAGCATCATAGACATCATCACCCTTGCTGACCAAGCATGTCTTACTTGTCCCCTATATATGATGCGGTTGTTCAATCAACAATATGGATCCTTTGCGCTATAGAAACGAGTTTACTTTTGGGTTCAAAAAACCCAACAAGGATTTTATACTTAACGATCTTAAACTCAACTCTTACCCGTAACTGGGTTGAGTGGTTCTCGGACCCTCACGACTCCCTCACTTCTTTTTTGTAACGTTATTTTCGTAGCTCCTTACTAGGTGTTATATAAATTGCCGTTTCAAAGAAATGTAAGAATCAAATCAACAGATGTTCTTCCAACAAGTATACATATACAACCTTACACATTGTTTTATTTTAAAATTAATGATAGTCATATCGTTTTACTTATTACATGACTTTCACATATATCATAGTGTTGATACAGGATTTTATTAACAGTATCTTCACTGCCCCCCAAAAGTTTTCAACTTTATCCCTAGTCTTATGTCTTGTTATTCTATGTTTACTTTTGATAATTTTCCCATGTAAAATTTTTGGGATCTGTTAGCTTTAAGCCGGATCAATGTGCAGCATGTGCAGTCACGTGTAGATTCACCCCCTGCACCTTGGATGTTTGTCCATTCATAAGCTTATGTTGTTGAACTATGAGCTAATTAACTTTGTCTTTGAAAAAAACTATGAGCTATCATATGTATATGTTTTTGTGGTTGAAATTAACTGAATATAGACGCAAAACGAAAGTGTAAATATAGTGAATGAATCTCATACTTTGATAGGAATAAATCACTATATTTTCAAGTAATCTTCAAGATTGTAGAGGAGTCTAATATGCTACACTTGCAAAGGCATAATATTCTTTTTGTCAAGTCAACCATGAAACAAAAAATAGAAATCAGCAAGTAATAATAATTAGTTTGTAAAATGTGCCCCGAGTCACTAGCAAAAGTTTTTTTTGATCACATAATTAACCTTTTAGCGATGAAATATGTTCCAAAATAACATATTTTTTAACATGAATCAATGAATTAACTTGCATCTCTAACTTGGTCCCAAAATCCAACTTTTTGACTGGATTCCACTTATCGAACATCTCAACTGAAATGGTATGCATGTGAACTCTTCATCACTTTTTGTCAAATGACTTGGTCTCACCATATACTATTTGATTTCCCCTTTCAAATCTTACATACATCATTTTAGAAAATGGAACCCATGATTCTTGGCCTTTTAAATATTGGGATTAGGGTTCAGTAATTGCCACACTATATTACTACACAATATTGCAAGTGTAAACATCAATAATCTTGTCCTCATACTAACAAATATTTAAGCAGATCCAAAGTTTCACCCTTCCTCATAGCTAGTTACACTAAGATATTAAATCACTTATGCCATTTCAAATGAAGTCCTCCAAATCAAGAATGAAGAAGGTTCAAGTTTATATCATCATTAGTGTGCTTGCTTTCGCTATATGCATTGCGATTGCAGTATCTGCATATTACATGATCATATGCATGAAAAGAAAAAAGAATATGAAGCATCATAATTCCTCATGCAACAAGAGTGTTGATTTAGAGTTTCAGAAGTTGAACTTAAGTATAAGAACTGCAAGCGAAAAGAAAGTTTCTTTTGAATCTTCGTCCCAAATGGAACCTTTAGATGATCATATACTCCCTACCACCCCCGGTAAGCGGTTGGGGACAATGGTGGTGGTAGAGAATTACACCGTGGAGGAACTCAGCGTAGCCACAGCTGAATTCTCCTCCACCAACCTTATCGAGGGGTCCATGTATCAAGGTCGCCTCAAAGGAAAAAACGTGGCCATCAAGTGCACAGACCACGCCACCATTTCCAAGATCAGGCTTGAGCTCTTTAATGGTCCGGCCCGTTTTCACCCCAATATAATCAGACTATTGGGCGTGTGTAACGGTACTGACAGCCATGGTTTGATGACAACCACCCGCGATGAATTCTTAGTATTTGAGTACGCAAAAAATGGATCCTTAAAAGATTGGATCCATGGGGGTTTAGCAATGAAAAGCCATTTTATTGCATCATGTTCTTGTTTCTTAACATGGAAACAAAGGATAAAGATTTGTTTGGATGTCGCAACTGCTTTGCAATACATGCATCAGATAATTAATCCATGCTACGTTCATCGAAACATCAAGAGTCGGAATATTTTCCTAGATGAAGAATTTCATGCCAAAGTTGGTAACTATGGAATGGAAGAATGTGTTAGAGATGGAAATGAACCTCAAATACCTTCTTCAGGATATTTGATCTCGTGTTTTCCGACAACGTGGGATAAAGGGTACATAGCACCTGAATCCAGTTCAGGTGTCGTTACTCCAAGCACGGATATATATGCCTTTGGGGTTGTTTTGCTTGAAATATTATCAGGAAAACCGCCAATTAGGTGGAGCAAATCAGAAACTAATGATGATGACTCAAGATTGTCTGAAAAGATTAAAGTTATACTTAAATCAGGT
>CP139501.1:184105338-184294078 GCA_021014915.2 Artemisia tridentata subsp. tridentata | reverse complement strand
GGACCTATGTTTTAAAACGTCTCTTTTGAGCCGTTTTCTTTAATTTTGACTTCGATCCTTAGTAATACCCCGATTAGTCTTCCGCTGTTATCTCGTAAATTAGGGGGTGTTACAGATTGGCATCAGAGCTAGAGTTATAGAGAAACAAATGTTTTCAAAACATTGAACTATAACTACACCTTCAAATAAATAAATTTTACACCATACTATTTTAAAGCCCTCCGTGCCTGCTTGCTACCGCACTCAGTACATTACTTCTTAAGGTTATGTTATCCTAATCTTCGTTCATAAGAATCTTACTCATTTAATGATAATGATTTCTTATTTTTACTATTTACGGGTTATTACAGTACCATGTCGTTAATCCCTCATGTGAGCATATCATCGGATTCAAAATCCGAGAACTCCTTAGCATCAGTTATTTCACCACTAGTTCCGAATACCTTAGCAGCCTTAGCACCAGATACCTCATCAGACGGGACGGAGCCCTTCGAGGAAGGTGAAGTTGTCATTACTCCACCCCTGACATCTACCGCATTACCAGATTCTCCATTTCCTCGATGATCCGTATATGTTAGCCAGAAAGAGGTCTCGCACTTTTGCAGATACAAAGCCGTCTGAGCCATACTCTCCTTCGTCTACGAAGTCACTACCACCCTTATTATCACTTACTCACTCACCTCCACGTCAGAAACTTAGGAGAGCTACTGAAACTTATTCAGATAAAGAGTTGATTGGTTGTCCGACAACATTCGAGGTTGGACATAATTTACACCAAGAAACAATTTGGAAAGAAGTTGAGCCAAATTCTCCATTACCTGACGCTTCATATTTCTCAATACCATACATCTCAGACGATATGTCTTTACCTAATTTCCCTTACTATAATTTAAACCCTCGTGATTCATTATGGAATCTTCTTTATCAATAAGCCGGCACTCTAGACATTCACACTGAACAGCTGGAAGAGTTACAACCATTACGTTTTGAATGGTACGACCGTAACATTGACACTCTGTTCAGAAGAGCCGATGCCAAGAGACGAGCCTGTGCCAGGAACGCTTCTCAGACAAGAAAGCTGCGGAACATCATTATTGAAATCCTTAACAGCTTTCCTCACAGTGAAGTGCTAAGGCCGTTTGTTCAAGAGCTTTTAAAAGTTGCAATGCATGTTCTCACAACCAATGACGAGGATAATGGTTTGATTTGCATTCGCATCATATTTGATCTTTTGAAGAGCTTCAGATCGACCCAAGAGACCATGCAGCAGAAGTTAGACGCCTACGTCAGAGAAGTAACTAGTCCTAAGGTTCATATGTATCGTTGTTATACCCACTAAACCAAATAATTTTTTGTTAGTGTTGACGTATTTTCCAATAATCCTAAAATTCTCAGAACTTGTAACCAACCTTTAATCAATAGCAACCTCATGTTGTTATATCTTAATGTGGTGAACAAATTCTTTCTATCATTCTCTATCATGATGCTAGGCATGTATGTAATGATTCCTTATCCCCTCATTCAAAATCTCCCCATTTGTTACTCTCGTTGGTATACAAATGACTTCACACAAATCAATGTGTTGAGTCAGTTGCCACTTTTCATGCACTCACAAATCCATTCTATAGTCCTAGGCTTGTAAAAAAATCTCATTTGAAGCCTCCTATCTACTGACTTTGTGTAAGAGCAAGTGGGGTGAATTATTGGAACAAACGAATACAAATACACCTTCTCTATCTTCTACATATTTACCACCTTTCTTCTTTCACTTATATATCATTCTCACAACTCCTATTCTTCCATAATATTATCTCTGAAAAGCCAGAAAACATTCGTTCCTTTCATTTGGAAGTTAACGAGAGCATAGGGTGAAAAGTATATATATCGTATACTTAGTATTATTTAACGTGGGTCTCTATCATCTTCAAGAGCTTTGTAAGTCATCTCATCCAAGTTACAATACGTCTCGATCATTTACTTTTACTCATGCATCGCTTTCCTTTTTAATATACTCGAACGTATATATTGTATTTTTGCTTATTTATTTTCGTTCACATATACACGAACGTGACACGCCTCCCTTGCGGAAGGCATAGAAGTCACCATGCACACGCCTTTCACGTTTATTTACATGTTACATGCATCGTACGTCTTCATTTTAAACCATATTTCTATCGCTAAAAATCTGTCAAGACTTAGAAAATAATCTAAGTCATTTACCTATTTATTTACTCGTCCAAGTCGCCTAGAAAACAACCTCTTATCTTACGATCTAATTTAACAACCATACGATATTATTACATAACCTAATAGAAGACCTAGCTAGCTATCATTTTCATTTATATAACTCGTAAAGATAAACTTATTTCGACACTCAAAAATTGCCAAAGCAAATCGCATGAAACCGAACTTCAAAACTAATAAACTAGCGAGGTGGGCTTTTTAGCCATCAAGCTGATTTTAAGCTAACGATATAAGCTAGCTTATCTAACCTTTTTGATATGAAATAAGAACATGAAAAATGATATTTTTGACGAGCTCAACTCGTCTCACGATTTACGGATTTTAAAACGTTAACGGGCCACTAATTTGATCGTTAAAGCCCAATAGAAGAAAAATAAGCTATAGACTAAATAAGCAGTTAAAATAAGCTTTTTATAACCTAACTAAGTCTCGGAAAATTTAATATAATTTTTCCCATTAATTTTGTGTAAAAAGGACTAAAAATGTAACGCGACAACACCTAGAGGGACCAAAACTGCCAAATGGTTAAAACTGTGGACTGAAAATGTAAAAATAGTATATTTAGGGTATAAAGTGACATATTATAATATTCCAAGCTCTAAATGATATATTGGACAAAGTAGTGGACTATAATTGTTAATTTTATAAATAAAGGACTAACGGTGCAACGCTAACGCCGTTAGGGTAAAAAGTGTAAAAACTGGAAAAGGACAAGGACCAACATATTATATTTGACATTCTTATTTTATTTTTCATTTTACGAATTCCCTTCACGTCATTTGCATTTTTGTATATATTTCATTTGTTTATTTATAACTTTACGTTAATTATATATATAACGAGATTTTTAAACGATTTAATTATACGTTTCGAGGAAATGATATTTTGGAATATTAGACATAAAAACAAGTTAATATTTTATGTAATTTTCTTTTTAACTTGAAGCATTTTAAGCATATCATCATTCTCATTCTAACGATCAAATCGTTATTCGTTCGTGTTATCATTTCATCTTTCATATTTAGGTCAAGTTCTTAGAAATCCCTATTTATTCAGGTTGTATTTCGAAGCCGTTACCATAATCTCATCCGAACTTACTTATTTCCATTCTCAGTATCGTATAAGGTGAGTCATGGCCTCACTTTTACTTCTTTATCAACTTTAAACTCCGTGAGGGGGATACATGTTAAAAACAGATCGCAAGTATTTTTATGTATGCTTATCTGACTTGATATATGACTAAGTACCTTTATTGCCAAAAGACCCTTTATCATGAGCCATTAATCACTAGTAGTGAACGCGAATATAGTAAATAGATCTATTAAGGTTTGACAGCCTATCCCATTAATATTGGACGGAATGCCTTTTGGTTAATCGTATTAGTCGCGATATTATTATATTTGAGAATAATAGGAATTGGCAAGTTACCTATTATCTTGAGGGCATTTTATCCATCATTGACTTGATGTGACTTTAATGAATTTCGGTACTGTTAACGTTTTGCGTGTCATGAGACTTAGGGCAATATATACTGGAAATATCAACTTTTCTAACTGATTGTATTTCAAAATGCAATCTTACTTGTGATCGAACAAATTATTAAATTTAATCTCTATGATATCACTCAACATTTTTGTTGACTTTTAAGCATGTATCTCAGGTAATTAGCGGAGCAGCAAGGGCATGGAGCGGGCTGTGACTATCTTTAATATGGTGTAAAATAAAACGTGTAATTCAGTTTAAAACAAAGTTTCCTTTATGGATTTTATCTCTCTGATATAAAACTTTTGTAAACTGAAATTATATGAAGGATCTATGTTTCAAAACGTTTCTTTTGAGCCGTTTTCTATAATTTTGACTTCGATCCTCAGTAATACCCCGATTAGTCTTCCGCTGTTATCTCGTAAATTAGGTGGTGTTACATAAGCCCACTTCAACGCCCACTACTCTTGGTCTTACAAGTTCGTTTAGGATATTTTCTACTTGTCTCTCATGTTGTCATATATGTTTTTCTTAGATATATTAAGAAGTATTAGAACAGTATACGCGCAATGGAGTGGTAGGTAACCGGTAACTATTTTTTTAGCGAGCAAATGTTTTTCATTTTAAACATTCCCTATTTAGCATGTCTCAAATACTTTATAACGTAGTAAATATATGTTTTTCAAAAGTAGAACGTCTAAATTATTAATAGTGTAAATAGTCAACACTTTTATTTTTCAAATTTGATCATTAATTAGTGGTTATAAGTTTAGTGAGTTTTTCTTATAAACACTTCTATTAAAATATATCATTATTGGAGGGAGTTACTATATAGTTTAAATAATACTTAAATTTTCAAATTTTACATTAATTTTATAATTTTTTTTATAGTAATATATTTTGTTTTAAAATTTTAAGACTTCCATTTTATATAATATATCAAATCCGTAGTATAGATTTTCTATTCCTTTTAAAGAAATAGTGCTTGAACATTGCTATATGGTGGACTTTGTGTAACAACAAAATCTATGGGTAACTTTTTTGCTTGGTTTTCGCTAGCTTTCTTCAAAACCGGGGGAGGTACTAATTTGCTCAAAACAAATGGATTATCATTAAAGGTTTTATTATACGTTATGAGAAAATTACTAGGTTGGACCTGTACACACTTAAATGTCTCAATTTGACCAAACTTTATCAAGCTATCGAAAATGCCCATACATCTTGCGTTCATCTTTACGCAAGATACGCAAGATGACGTGTTTTGATCCTTGCCGTCGAAAAAAAAAAAAAAAACATTTAAAACATCCCGCGCATAATAATACGCAGGATGTGCAAAATTACGCAAGATACAAAACAATGTATATAATATCATCCCGCGCATATTGCTACGCAGGATGTGTTACTTTTACGCAAAATGTGATTACATGAAATATATATTTGGTACGCAAGATACAAATTATTATTTGTTGTCGGTGACCATGTATCAAACCCTAGTTAGGGTTTTGTTACTTAAAAAAATGAAACCCTAGTTTGATGATATTTCTACCTTTTATGCTTTGATATATCATAGTTGTTACCATTAATAAGGATTAATATAGCATAAAACTTACTTTTATTCAACTACGAAGAAAAAAAAGGCGAACTTTATTTAAATAAACATTACGTAGACAATATTAAAAGGTTCAGCCAATAAAAACTGTATCCTTTTCGTAAACCTGAACAATGTTCCTCAATGTAATGTTAAGACCAAAGGGTGTTGATTTTGGGGTAAACACTGAAACATTACGAAGTACCAACACAGCTCCGACTTTGATAGAGTCTTTGTAACCTGATTCTTCTGTAAGGACTTTGTGATGAATTGTACCAGAGAATGTCCCCGTTGGATCTTTAAGTGTTACTGTTAGCTCCCCAAGTGCGATAGGAGTACAAGTCTTGATTACAGCCACAACAAGTTCAAGTTTCCCTTTTATGATACAGTTTTTTATATTGCCAAGACAACCAGTTACGATGATACCTTCGCTATTACGCAGCTTATTAATAGCGCATAGCTATGGCCCACGTGAAAAATGATCATCTTCAACGGCATCTTCTTTTATCTTCCTTACATATTCTTGTGTTGGCACTAGACAATAATCAGGGCCACATTCCCTAATGTCCGCATTTTTTCGGAGAATAGCCGCTTGAATAATACCAGCTGGACCGGGTATTAACCTTTCCGGGAAGTTTGAAGAGGTAGATGAAGCCCCAACATTATGTTGGTATCGTTTTGTGTATCCGGAATTGTTTTGTTGGGCCATTTTCCGAATTGTTAAATTTTTCTAGAGTTTAGATAATTTGATAATGGTGATATGTGTTTAGAGAAATTGAATTGTGAATGAGTTTTTATAGACAGGTTTGTGTTATATCCCGCGTAAAAGAATACGCGTACGCGGGGTTGTCATAGACTAGTCACATCAATGTCATTGACTTGTCACATCATTTTCATAGAGTTGTCTAATCCGTGTCATATCCCGCGTAAAAAATTACGCGTACGCGGGGTTGTCATAGATGAGTCACATCAATGTATGTATATGTCACATCATTGTCATATTTCGGGTACAAAATTACTTAGGCATGCAACTGTCATGTTTTGGTCACGTCATTGTATTAATATATAAAGCATAAGTTATATTAGCAACATTGTGTTGTTGTACACATAAATAAAAAACATTGAATATTAAGCACAAACAAATTGCATTAAAAAACATTATATTAAAAAACCTAGAACAGTTTTAGAAACAAAAATAGACATACATTGATAAGCTTAAACACATCAAACTAAACCATATAGGTATTATTTGGTTGATCAAGAAGAATTAGTGATTCTTTGTATGGCCCAATGAAAAACGAACCACCATTTGCTTCAATACCCATGTTTTGAAACTCCTGAGATGTTCGCTCGTACACTTGTAGTGAGTGAGCTACTTGTTGGTTGCTCTTAGATTGAACAATTGGTTCTGCAGCCTTGGTAAATCCAAGTAGTTTTACCTCATTGTCAATTGGGAATGGGACGGTGAATAGCACTGGACACGATGATACAACACCACCATCAAATTCTAATTCCCATGCGCACAAAACTTTGCACTCTTCTGCAAGGTAACTACCTGAAACTACTAGAGAGTTTCGTAGCTGAGATATATAGAATGGAGGCTAAACCGTGAATCTTATCAATTCAGGTATGTTTTGCAATGTAAATTGGTGAGTAACCAAATCAAAAGAAACAATCATGTACCGTTTGTACGAAACACCATCATTATGAACAAATTTTTCTGAACCAATCCAGAAAATTTTACCACCCACTACTGCTTGACCAGACCGTTTAATTCTAATTGATTCACGGGGCAAACGGCCATTTTCAAGATTGTTCCAACGTCTGGAGCTCAATGTATAAACTGACACATACCATGGTCCTTGACCGTAATATGGGTAATTAATCTTTAAAAGGGTAGGGTCTAAGTTGTCGGGACGGACACCGAAACCGATGACCATTTTTGGTGAATCAGGTTGATCTGAGAAAGTAGGGACGAATATTCCTACAGATCTTTTTATTGATGGGTTCCAAAGAACAACCATCATATTTGAACCATACGAAAAGCACCAGACACCTTCTGAAGTAGCGATAGGCTTAAGAGTTGGAAGATTCAAAGTTGTTTCTAGATTCGTAAAGGCTAAATTTTCATTTACGGAAAACATAAAACCAATATTACCTTGCATATATGTTAAATTGAAACAACACATATCTCTTTCACAAAAACCGTAACTACGGATGAAGTTCGGCAAATCTATGGAAGACTTCCATCGCTTAGACACAGTACGAAATTGTAGTAAAGACTTAACTGGTAGCTTCTTCATGATATCAACTTGAAGGTCGATTGGTATGTTGTCCGACATGTTTTTTAGTAAGTGGTGTAAAGGATGGTGTGTAATTGGCTTAACAATGTAAGACTTAAATAAGAGTATATCCCGCGTAAAAGAATACGCGTACGCGGGGTTGTCATAGACTAGTCACATCAATGTACGTATCTGTCACATCATTGTCATAGACTTGTCACATCCAGTCTATTCTGTGTCATATCCCGCGTAAAAGAAAACGCGTACGCGGAGTTGTCATAGACTAGTCACATCAATGTACGTATCTGTCACATCATTGTCATAGATTTGTCACATCCAGGTCTATTCTGTGTCATATCCCGCGTAAAAGAATACGCGTACGCGGGTTGTCATAGACTAGTCACATCAATGTACGTATCTGTCACATCATTGTCATAGACTTGTCACATCCAGGTCTATTCTGTGTCATATCCCGCGTAAAAGAATACGCGTACGCGGAGGTGTCATCAATGTGTATATAAAGAAAGATATATAGCGAAACGTAGCAACTACATTTACTCTAATTCAAAAAAATTTAGACACAAATAGCAATGACTTCAGATACACATAAATTCAAATGTATATTACATTTTGAAGACACTGAACGAGGTGTGGCTATGTATACTAATATCACGTACTCGTGGTTAGTTGAATATGTGCGTTCTAAATTCAATGTGGATCCCAATATTCGGCTGCATATTAAATTTTCGCACCCTTCGTTTGACGTTCGAATGGATATTACCGACGACGATGAGGTAAATTTTTTTACTGATTTCGCTTACTCGAATGCAGGAATGCCACATCTGTATGTGGTTAAAGCGAAAGAATTTGAAGAAACAACATGTTTTATGTCCACCCAAAAAAAGGAAACGTTTTACAATTTTTTTGAAACAACAACTACTAACCAAAACATCGAGTCCTCTGCTTTTCAAGAAAACTCATATAATTTATATAATAAAAACCATAGTAAGTCTTTTTTTGATGTTGGCCCATCTAAAAAAATTGAATCGAATGAATATGAAAATGATGGGTCCGGATACAAAGTTGAGCCGTACTTCACAAACCCAGGATCCTCGTTTGCATTCGAGGAGGCCGATGAGGATGTCAAAGATGAAGAAAATGATGGTAATAACCCAAAACCTATTCACCATGAATGGAAAAATATTTTTTATTAACTCCTGCTGTTCCAGAAACACCTCTTTACCAGTCCAAACCAATAAGTTCAAACAAATACAATTGTGATTCAGATTTTTTTGTCGGAAAGTTTTTTGAAACAAGAGAAAAAATAGACGTTGCAATTAGGTTTAAATGTTTAAAAGAAGGTTACCAGTTTTTAGTTTGAAAGTCGGAACCAGACAGGTTTGATTGTAAATGCTTTCATTATACACAGTGCCAATGGAGAATTAACTCTAAACGCATCAAAGGTTCAGATGTGTTTGTAGTTACAGGTTTGAATGATTTTCACACGTGTCCCAGAACTCAAACATATCCTAACCATCGAAATGCAAATAAAAAAGTTATTGGTCACATTTTTAGTGAGAAGTTAAAAGACAATCGACGGGATTTAAAACCAAAAGATATGCAACAAGACATGTTGGCGCAGTATAAAACAAGTATATCTTACCAACAAGCATGGAGAGGAAAGGATTATGGGTTAGAAATGATTAGGGGTTCACCGAAAGAATCGTTTGAAATGTTACCGTATTATTGTCACAACCTAGAAAAAAATAACCCAGGCACAATCGCCCGTATCAAGACAAACAAAAACGGAGTTTTCGAGATGTTATTCGTTGCCATTGGTGTTTCAGTAAGTTATACTATTTTTTTTAATTAAATAAATGTTATATGTTATTATACTTTTACTTATTAAAAGGGGTTTACGTTTTCATTTTTTTTTCTTTTTCAGATTCGAAGTTTTGTACAAAATCTCCGCCCTCTGCTTATAGTCGATGGGGCACATTTGAAGGGTCTTTATAAAGGGACAAACTTGTTAGCTGTAGGCATGGATGGAAACAACCAAATTGTGCCCGTTGCTTACGGTATATGCAGAGGGGAGACTGGTGATTGTTGGTCATGGTGGTTTTCAGTCCTCAAAGAATGCATAGCCGATCGCAAGGATTTGGTTATCATATCTGATAGGCATCCTGCTATCGTGTTAGCAGTACGCAATGAATACCCGTTGGCGTTTCATGGTATTTGTTGTCGTCATCTAATGATGAACCTTTCTTTGAAAAAAAAAAAAGGGGGGGGGGGGGGGCTATATTGGAGCATATGCAAAGCGTATACACCTGAAGAATTTGAAAGAAGGATGCAAATACTACAGGCTATTCAGCCTGAGGCTTACAACAAGCTAATTGAAGCGGATGTACGAAGATGGTCCAGAGCATATTCCCCACGAACTCGTTACAATTATTGTACATCTAACAGTGTTGAGTCTATTAACGCTTGTACTGTCAAATCAAGGAAGCTGCCAATTACAATGCTGACAGAGCAATACCGAAAAATGGTGCAAGATTGGTATTTTAAACGGCAAAAAGTTGCTGGTATTTATCTTCCAAAAGAAAATATATATTTTTTTAGATGATTTTGTGTAATATAAAGTCACTGTTTTATGTCTATGTGTTTATGTAGCGAAAATGAAGTATGATATAACAGATTGGGCTGCCCATAAGGTGGAAAAGAGAAAAATAAAAAGCGCAACTTGGAATGTATACGGGATTAACCAAGATCGATTCCAGGTGTACGATGGCCGATACAATCGTGAGGTCAACTTAGCGACCAACTCATGCAACTGCCGCCAGTGGCAGCTTTCCGGGATACCTTGTGGTCACGTTATTTCTGTTACTAGGTTCTTAGGTCTAACAGATTGTGTGCAGTTCGTACAGGATTGGTTTAAAAAACAGAAATACCAAGCGACATACGCAGAGTCGGTTAATTTTGTTGGAGAGTTTCACGAATGGGAGTATCCACCGCACATACAACCCATCATTCCTCCACGAATGGACAACCCACAACCCGGTCGGCCAAATAATACTAACCGTATACCATCTCAGGGTGAGGAACCACAAGTAAAACAATGTGGTAGTTGTGGTCAAGCGGGTCATAAATCTTATCAATGCAAAAAGAAAAAAACAGTGGATGAGCAACATGAAGGTCCACATACGTTCGACGCATACCCGACTGAAACACATCATCATAACTTTCCGATTAATGACACGCACCTATCGCAAGTATTTGAACATAACACATATAAACTGCAACCATATGAACAAGGTGAGGCAAGCCACGAACAAAATGCTATTTATAACCCGTCTCATGGCTATGAACTATACGACTCCCAACCATACGCCTCTCAACATCTGACTGATCAAAACACGCAGGAATCTGATAATAGTTGGTTTAATTTCTTTGGTTTGTAGCAAGTTAGTTATTATTATCCTGTTATTGTTGTTAATGTGTAACATACGTTACGTAATTTGTAAGAAATTTCCATTTGTAATGCACGTATGTTTGTCCACAACAACTATGTTGGAATAGTAGGAATGACAAGTGGGTGAAAATGATGGTCACTTACACTGTTGATTTGATAACACATAGCGTCTTTCATGAAAATAAATAAAGCATTGATTTGATTACTCACTTACCTTTTAGGACAACGGAATGAATGCTTACCTACCCGACCAAATTATATATATATATATAACAGTTCGTACTTTCTACAAATGAAATACACTTGTTCCGTTCACGAAATGTCTACATCTAACAACCCTATTTTCGCATTCACTGTCAACTACAACGGAAAATTTATAGTTAACCCATTCACATATCAAGACGGTTCACGCATCAATATTATTGTGCCACAACTTGATTTTCAGGGTATGCTTACCTATCTCAGCAGAAAATTACCTACACGAGTCCACTGTCTATATTACGCATTGCCACAAAACAATACATTACAGAGTATGAAAGCAATTAACAACGATTATGATATTGATGTTATGTATGATATCGCAAAAGTTGCTGGGAATATCCAAATTTTCGTTTCTGGTCGTCGTGTAGATATAAGCACAGTTTTGATTCCAGATGATGGTTCTTTGGAAGAATCTTTTGTTGGTGTAATTTCAGAAGAAACTAAATTAAAACGTGAAGAGCGTGTCCGGTATCTACATCAAATGGTTCAAAGAAGAAACAAGCGAGAAGAGCGTATCCGGTTTAAAGTTGACAGCAAGGAAAAAAGCAAACCTACTAAACCTTATACGCAAACGGTTTACAATTTTCTTGTTCACAATAATGGTCAATTGGTTTGCAATGACGGAAAACCAAAGTATGCAAACGGTTGGAAGATGAACATCAACATTCCAAGAATGAAGTTGGAAGAGCTTAAGCAATATTTGTTTAACATTGTTGATAGGAAGATTCATGCTCTTTATTATGATGTACCACACACTGGGTTTTCAATCACCGTCAAACTAAGAAACAACTATGATATGCACGTGATGTTTGATATTTCAGCAGCACAAGGCCAGTTGGAGATTTACATTGACCATGTAGGTGTCGATTTTATTATTGCAAAACATATATGCCCAAATGCTACCTTGGCAGAAATGATGGATCATGTGATAACAGACTACACAAGTGACAACGAGGATAGAATGAAGAATATGGCACAATCAGATTACACTTTTGAGCAAATGGTGGAATGGGCGGAACAAGACCACTTTGAGCACGAGGAAGCTAAAGCAGATGAACGTAATAAAGCGATTTTGAAGCCTTGGTTCTATTATTAAATTTGTGTCATGTTTGCGTTAAGATATCCTCTTTTGTTCTTGTACTTTATATGATTTTCGTAATATGTTATCCTCTTTTGTTCTTGTACATTACAATTTTTTTGGAGCACAAACATGAATGCTAAACTTAAAATATATACACCTTCAAGAATGATTTCAATTAATCATAACCACACATACTAGTTTCCTCACATCGACATAAATAATACATCCGGGGATTTCAATTAATCATAACCACACATACTAGTTTCCTCACATCGACATAAATAATACATCCGGGCCATGTTAAACCTAACTGCTTGGAAAAAGAGTTCCATATTTTTCTCATCCCATTTTGGTGGAAAGTTTCTTGACACAAACTGATATAGGAGCCAACAAGTGATGACTCCACAATCTTTGGAATTCTGTTGCTGTGGGCATGGAAAAACTAGGTCGTTGTAGTAAAATGTAAAGTTGTAGTGTCTCCGCCCTGTTCGTGTAAAGTGTCCCAACTCTTCTAAACAGGTGTTGAGATGGCCAGTCCATTCTTCTAGATAGTTTTTTAGAAATTCACGACGATCAGTACTGTGCAGGGAGTCAAGAACAAACAAACTGGATAAACTTAGGTTAATGATCAAAGTTACCCAGTGATTGCCTCCTACCATCATCGGCATCAACACCTACATTGAAAATTTATTAAAAAAATACACAATCGTATAAGATTATATTGAATCATTTTACGTTGAAAGACCTTTACTTACAAAGACGACATCATCCCAAGACGGGTATGGAGGCGTGCTACCATCCAATGTTCCCCTGATCCAAGGATCTATCGTAAGCATGGGTACATCACCTTTTTCAGTGGGGTAAGTCGAGGCTGTCCATGACTTCGAAACAGTCCATATCGCATTAGCTTGCCTCATTCTTATTATGATCTCGACCCAACTATTCATATGCTGATTTACAAGAATATATTGAGTTATTTTACGGTCTTGAAAATAAAATAATCTAAACCTTTAAAAATATAGAACAATAAACTTACATCGTCAGTCAACCAACCAATTTTATCGGCTGGTCCTGGATCATTACCGTTCCTGTAATGATCCGGAAGTAGCTTTTGAAAGAAACTCAGATCTGCCAACCAACCCCTTGGAAGGCAGTCAAGATATATAACTGTTGGGTTTTCAAGGAACTCATTAAGTGGAACATACCTCCGACGCTCAACCTAAAAACAAAAGATAAAGTGTAACTATGTTAATCAAAACATAAATACTAATAAATTTAAAACATCTTTTAGTGTTACCTTCTTGGGGTCAACATTATGTACTAATATTGGATCCCCAAAACCAGCACCAACACAACTAACATCAGCAGCCTCTTCATCCTCATCATCCGCTGCTTCTCCTAAGTTCAACAGTGGAATCTCCGAGGTCTTCTTATTCCGTTTTATTTTACCCCCACGTTTCTTAGGGACGATAGTGGTAGGTCCCTGTTGGGTATACGGATCTTGCTGATATTTAGTCGGTTTACAATCCCTCCTCGGTCGGTCCATCGCATCCTTAACATCAATATGATTACTAGTACACAATAATAATCGATATTTATTTTAAATAATTAATATGTTACCTGCTTCTCAAGCCCAACGTTAGGGCTGTGAGATGGACCTCCCTGGTCATGAACGGGCGTGGCAAACGCAGTGAACCCATAAGGTGTACGTGTAGCAATATGTTCACTGGTTGGAAACCATGATGGACATGTAGACGGCACCGCAGGTGAAGGTACACGAAGATCTTCAAAGAAAGAATCGTTAGGTGCCGCAACAGTTGGACGTCTGGGCCGTTGCGATCCCTATATATAAAATTAAAAGGAAAAGTGAGTAACCAACAAATGTAAATATAATTAAATTAAAAGCATGAAAATATACCTGCGTGTTTTGAAAACCACTAAAGGCACTGAAACCAACATTCTCACCAACAACGAAGCTTGATTCTCTTTGTGGCCGTGGATTCTTCACAAATCGGAATTGATGCAATACGTTTTTTAAACAAACAATTAAAAAAATATTAACTAATGTTGATACAAAACAATTATTTAAACAAATAATTTTTTAAACTGCTTACCCCATATTTTTCGTTTAATTGTTCGATTTGGAGGTCATGTTTCTTTAACCATGCTTCAACTACGGGGGGAATATCTTCCCGCACAGATCGGTTTGCCGGCTGCTGTATGACTGGATGTGGGGGCGGGTTCCCATCAAAAAAGGCTCTACTTTGAACCCACCAGTCGGTATTTTGCTCAAACTCATCTGGGATAAGCCTAGCCAACAGCCGCCTTACCTATTAAGAAAAAGTACAATATATACCACGTTAAAAAATCCAAACAATATTTATTTATTGTATCGTAATAAATTTAGTTCATATGTCAAACTCACATTCAATTCGCCATCCAGAATAATGTTTACACCCTCCCGGTTCACCAAGCGGCTAAAACCCCAAGCAATTGATCGGGGATACAACTGTTGACGAGAAAAAAATAGGGCTGCACCATGTGGGAACGACTCCAATATCCACGTATACAAATAAGGAAATTATTATTAGAAATTGCTAACGGGAAACATATACATCAAGTTTACAAATTTATATATGACATACCTTGAAGGCCCACATAAATCCATTCAACGAGTACTTAGGCATTGTATTGGGATCCCTCCCCTCGGCAAAGTGCTTTACCCTACGCGTTACTGCTGCATCCTTTATATTCTTGTACAAGTCTGGCCATACATAAGACCCCCACGGATACAAATTCCAGGCATCTAAATCCTCGACTAACCTAAGTATCCATTCTTCGACTACTTTCCTAATCTCAGTCCCTTCTAACACCAACATCAACACGCATATCAAACATACGCGAACAGCATCCTCGTCACTCAACTCAAAAAACTGTTTACTATTTATTATACTACGCAACATACCAACTTTTATTAATCTTGAATCTGCTGTCGAGGGGAACACTCGTCTCCTAAACATCATAGGTCCTTCTTGATAAAGATTTCTAAAATCCGTCCCAAACCTTAAACTAGTAACTAGACAAAATTCCTCTCTACCAAACTTAATCTCAACCTCACCTACCCGAGATAGATCACGTACACGATATCTCAAAGGAACAATGTTTGTCTCACCCTCATCACACGGCACTTGGTGGCATATAAAATAATGCACTAAGACAGCACTCTCTTGCATTTTTGGTATATCTAGCAACCAACCAAAGCATGTTTGCCTAAATAACTGTTCCCTTGGGGTGTTCCTGATAAGTTTTTTAATATCCCTAACTAACGACAACTTACTCCTACATGAAACTTCCGCCGGATAATCCTAAAATAACAAATACATATAAATATATATTACAACACATATACTTTACAAATAAATAAACAATGCGTGTTTTATAGAAAAAAATTATTTTAGATTGCGAAATACCCGATAATCCGTCATATTCAACGACAAACAACCACCACCACCACCTTTCACCTTACCACCAACAGCAACACCACCACACAACGAGAGCAACCACACCGACAAAACAACGACAAACAACCACCACCACCACCTTTCACCTTACCACCAACAGCAACACCACCACACAACGAGAGCAACCACACCGACAAAACAACGACAAACAACCACCACCACCACCTTTCACCTTACCACCAACACCAACAACACCACACAACGAGAGCAACCACACCGCCAATGTACAACTTGTATTTTATAGTATCAGTTTTTTCTTTGCAAATGAAATTCATGCATGTGTCTCTTTATCTTGTATTATGTAATGGAAGCTTAGTATGTAATGGAAGCTTATCACGCAGGATCTTCGAACAATGTAATATGTAATGAAGCTTAGTATGAGTTTTTTCTTTGCAAATGAAATTCATGCAAATGAAACTCTTCACTGCATGTCTTCTCTTTATCTTGTACGAGTATGTACGAGTATATGAATTTGTCGGATTTAGCATGCATGGGTCTCTTCACATCCCTTCAAACATCCCTTCAAACGTTCCTTCCCGAGGTTTGTTTTTTCCACATTTTGCGTAAATTAATACATCTTACGTATGTATATGCGCGGGATGTTATTATATGAATACTTTTGCATCTTGCGTAATTTTGCACATCCTGCGTATTACTATGCGCGGGATGTTTTAAATGTTTTTTTTTTTTCGACGGCAAAGATCAAAACACGTCATCTTGCGTATCTTGCGTAAAGATGAACGCAAGATGTATGGGTATTTCGGATAACTTGATAAAGTTTGGTCAAATTGAGACATTTAAGAGTGTACAGGTCCAACCCAGTAATTTTCTCATTAAAGGTTTTATTATACGTTATGATAAGGAAAGTTCAACTTAACTAAAAATAAAAATGTATTCAATTAAGTTAACTAAACATAAATTATGGATCAAGGATTTTAGCATGTTTTTCGTGGTTTAACCTCGATAAGAATAGTTCATAACAGACGGCGTCATCGACTTCACAGTTAGAAGAGATAATGGGTTCGATTATGTCTTCACTGAAGCTGATTACCACCACCTCCATCCTTAAGTCATTGAACACATGTTCCAATCAACGATAAGTTACCATTATGATCAGGAAAATGATGAAGACATTAGAAATTCTCTGAGAATCTTTATGAGGTCAAAAGTAACTATGTACATGTGGAAGACTTTCAAATGGGAGTTGAAAGCCTTCAACATAAGGTCAATCTCATCAGGGACGGAGCCAGAATCAAATATGACCGGGTGCACAAAATATTTTAAACCGTAATACTGGAAACACATTTTGAAGGACCGGGTGCATTTAAGATGCATTTAGGAAAAATTGGCCTTTTTTTCAAAAATTAACACTACATCGAAAAAATTCATGGGGTTCCTGGGCACCCGCGGGAACCCCCTAGCTCCGTCCCTGAATCTCACACCTATAATGCTTACATCCCTGGTATTCATGAGTTAAAGACATAGTCGTGCTTTGAAGATCCAAACCTTGGTCTTGGAATTATATATGATAATTGACTATAGGGAAAAGAGGTTGATGAGAATGGATGAGTTAAGAAAGTCCAACAAAGGTACACTAAGGTGGGTTCAAGAAAACATGAGGGATCTGTTGAATCAAGACCTCCGCAAGCTGACTACCATCATATATGATGATCAGAAAGTATGGATTGGGTTAGTTGCTCACTACTTGGATCGAGGTATTTGGAAATTCATGGAGAAATGCATTGGATACTGAAGCTAAAATCTACAAGATGCCTACCAATAGAAGACCTGCATGATCTACCCTTATGGGTAGATTGTTAGAGCATAAAAAAGTGTAAATCATAGTGTAAGATCTTCTATGTAAACATTATGATAGCTAGGGCATGTTATGTAATTGTTTGTGTTGTTGTGAAACCTCCTACACTCGCAACACTTGTATAGTTGCGAGTGGAATCTAATATGTTGAGAGGTCCCAACGTTTGGTTGTAAGAGTATAAATACTACCTATCTTATGGGTAATAAGGCGTGTGTCAATAGTATGTATTGCGAGACTTTGCCTCTATCTCTCTCTTGTTTCTCTCTCTAGGATTGAAGTGTTCACACTCACTATCTCTCTAGATTAAGTATAGACGTAGGATTATGGTGACAACATATTTAACGAAGATGACGAGTTTAGATGCGACATCCCGAGAAGGTTGTAAAAAAAAGCATCATTCTGATATTGAGACATTTTGTGAAAGTAGAAATAGAAGTGAAATATTTTAGTGGAAATGGAAGTGAAATATTTTTCTTTGTGTGTGTAAAAATGGTTGTGTAAAAGGATTTATATTAAGTGAAAAAGGCTGTGTAAAAATTTAAATGTTCAAAATTTTTGAAAAAAAAAAGTAACCGCTACATTAGTAACGATCGAAAATGTGCACGTTTTTCACCATCTCACGCTCGTAAGTTGTTTGGCCATTTTTTGGCGAGGGGTATACTCGGTGTATTGGCGAGCAGTTTGGCGAATGCCAACTCAGATTGTCAAGTCGTGCAAGCTATTGCACCTTGTGCTCTAAAGAAGAAAAGTCAAATCAAACAATTTTGTGGTCTAAATTCTCTCATGTTAAGACATCTTAAAAAGGAAGAAATAAGGACTAGGATGTATACTAAGATCATTTGATAACGTCTTTGAATGGAAACAAGTTAGCATATCCACTTTTTAGGTTTATGTCATGTTACTTTCTCACTAGTGTCGTTACTACTTAAAGTATCAGTCTTTGTGATGATTTTGATTACCGTGACTTTGGTTTTACTTCCCTCGTCCCATATTAAATATTGAAGTTTTTTTTTTTTGTCTTTTTTTTTTTTACTTAAATATTTTTGTTTGTGTTAGATAATATTTGATGCAAAATATATGAATGATTGGGTTTTAAATATATTTTCATTAGTATAATTTTCAACTAAATATTGTATAACACAAACAAAAATATTTAAGGTAAAAGTTGAAAATGAAATACTTTAAAAAATGAAGCGAAATCCGAGCTTTCCGCTCTGGACATTTAATATGAGACGAGGGAGTATATAAAGTTTGGGTCATATAACTCTTTAAAAAAAAATAGATCACAATTATTTGTTTGTTAGGACTAGAGATGATCAAAGCCGGCCCTCGAAAAGGCCTCGGACTAGGTTTTCTTGGGCCATGCAAGTTCGTCTTTGTTAAAAGAAATTAAAGAACCTGTCTCTTTAAGCTCGGCCTTGGTTAAGGCCAGGTTTTGATGACTTCTCATCGAGCTTAAAAAACCTAGCAACCGGTCTCAAGTTGGGGTTTTAGGACTGGACTCGAGCTTGTTTGTTTTGGCCGTCTATAGCTAGGACTACGTTTGGTTGTGACATGTGATTAAACTGATTATATTTTGATAGTATTTTAAGTTGAATTAAAATATTGAGTAGCAACTTTTAGTACGAATTTTATTGTGAAGTGTTAACATAAATCAAATTTGATGAAATTAAATAACGCTTAACAAAATTTGCGTTAAACAAAATGTCATCTTTTATATAATAAATACAGAATTTTCTTTTCTCATTAAATGTTGACAAGTGATATGTTACATAACCCTTCATGTCTATTTTCGAATTTGAACAATTTCATTATAAATTGAGAATATTTTATAAAGATTATACCAAAAGTCATGATGATGTATTTAGGAATATATCTTGCCTAACTAGAAGTCTTATAACGACCAATAATGCAATATAGTTTCACCATTTTCCGAATTCTAATTTTTAGTCAAATAAAAATATCACTGTTTCAACAAGAGTCGTGCTTATTTTTTAGAATTGCACCACAATTTCAATGCTATATTTTGTTGTTATTACATTCCTTTTATTGACTATTTAGTATGTAAAAGAATATTTGCTTTTAAATGGAGTTGCGTCTATGGACTGTTTTCTTTGAGCCTTTATATGTAATAACCACTACAATGCTTGTTTCTAAGTTTCTCCCTTTTTCTTTTCAAAGTTTCAATTGGGAATATGATTCTATCCAAGGTTAGTTTTGCTTGTACTTCTTGCTACACTTTTTGAGTCCTTTCTTCATACTTGAAAAAAATACCAGAAGATCATGCATGAGACTCTGTGTTCAGAGAGAAAAAAGAATGAACAAGTTGACAACAGATAAAAGTGTGCAAAAAACTATATATATCATCATCGGCGGACGGAAAAATTGATCATAGGGTATGTACTTTTAAGTTTTTTTAATAGTGTATGAACTTATTGTTAAACTAACAAAAATCATGGGTATGTTATATTATGAGCGCGTTTTAGAAAGTTTTTCTCTTTTAAAAAACTTTGAAAATTATTATGTTCGTTACGTATTTGGAAACTTTTCCATATTAAGAATTCTTTGATCTCCGAAGAATCTCAATGATCGTCTACTTTTGCTTCATTACCAAATTAAATGAACATATCCTAACACGTAGAAAATCTTTTTAATTTGTTGAAGCTTGAATATATGGTATTTATTGATTTACGTTGCATTTTTTTATACTAGTAATAATTTTTATTTTTTATTTTATGTCAATTGAAACATGATTAATTTTGGTGCTGATCCTTTGTACTTTTTATTTTGATTGATAATCCGATTGTTTCTTTTTCCTTTTACAAGATTATATTGTCTACTTTCTCACTGAAAAAACCTTTGTACTTTTTTTTCGGTGAATTATTGCTTCCTATAATTGATGTGTACAGTATATGATCAATGTTTTTATACAAAAGTCAATTATTAAGTCTTCCATTAATTCCTGGTCAGATTAACTTATTTATCACGTTCTATTTGATTATCAATTTATCATGCAGTGGAAGAAAGAAGACCGGTTCATGTCTAAAGAAAATAAAATGTTGACCAAAGAGTCCAGCTATGAGAAATCAACTTCAAAGAAAGTGAAACAATTCGACTACAACAAATGTGTTTTATTAGCTTCAGATTATAAAAAATATGCATGCAAATCATCTAATAAAGATCCAAAAGAAGACCTAGAAGAACCCCGGGATGCAGATTATAGTAATCACATTCCCTCTCTTAGTTATGAGTTAGAAGGTTTAATCCTAGCTCGATTTCCAAGGTCAGAGTACTGGAAGCTATCGTTCGTTAACAAGAGGTATGACGCCCTTTTGAAAACCGGTGAGCTATTCAAAATCCGTAAACATATTGGTTTTAGTGAGCCTTCGGTTTTGATGTTAGCTAGTGGGGAGAATAGGTGGTGGGCTTTTGATACAGGGTTTAGTTCCCGTCGAAAGCTCCCGGTTCTCCCCACTGATATGTGTTTTACTTTCGGAGACAAAGAGTCCCTATGTGCAGGGACGCATTTGCTTGTATCCGGAAGGGAGATAGAAAGTCTCATGATATGGAGATATGAATTCGCTACTAATAAATGGTACAAAGGCCCTTCCATGATTAACCCTAGATGCTTGTTCGCCTCGGCTACTTGTGGGAACAGTGCAATGGTCGCAGGTGGAGTTGTGGAGGTAACTAATAGGACACATGTAATATGTGACACAGCCGAAAAATATGAACCTGAGACGCGATTGTGGAGCCCTCTCCCGAGAATGAATCAACAACGTAAACTATGCTCAGGTTGTTACATGGACAATCGTTTTTATGTGATAGGAGGGAGGAACGATAATAAGGAATTAACATGTGGAGAGTTTTTTGATGAAGAGACAAACCAATGGACATTGATTCCCGGGATGTTAAAAGAGGACCCCGTCCTCAGTAGTCATTCGCCTCCATTGATTGCAGTGGTAAACAACGAGCTCTATTCTATTGAAGCTTGCTCGAATCAGTTGAAAGTTTACTTAAAGAATACTAATAGTTGGAAGAAATTGGGTTGTGTTCCTGTGAGAGCAGACTGCAATAGAGGGTGGGGTGTCGCGTTCAAGTCACTTGGAAACGAGTTATTGGTAATAGGGGCATCAGCAGTGTCGCCTAGTAAAAACTCGATGGCTATATATACTTGTCGTCCTGACCCAGAATTGGATGGGTCACCTGAATGGAAGCTTGTAGACAGTGGGAAGATTCAGCTTAGCCATTTTATTTTAAATTGTTCAGTGATGTTGGCTTAAATGAAGTCTGATTACAAAGATTTTTGTGAATATTGGCAAATAAGGTGTTCATCCAATTTTTTATATGAAAACTAGCTTAGAACCCTGTTTAACGCGGGTTGTATAAATTAACAGAGCCGTATACGAGGGTGTGCTACCGCCACAGATTTTTAGAGGCCTCAAATTTTTAGAGGCCTCAAAATATATACACATTATATATTTGGGGCCTCAAATTCACTTACTAACAACAGTTGTGAAAGATGTACAATTTTAAGTTGTATATATTAGTTAAAACTTAAGACAGATCTATGTATTTGGTCTCAATAGTTGGTATTATATAATTTTTTATCATCGTATTTAGTTATCGTATAAGATTTCGCACAGGGCCTCCGCCTGCTCAGCTACGGCACTGTAAATTAACAATTACAGTTAAATGAAATTTGTCATATATTTATTGTTCTTAATCTTGTGTAAACATTTTGTATGTGAAACTTAGATTACAATTTCTATGCACGACTTGAATGCGGAATTACGGATAAACACAGCTCCGAGTATATCATGCATTACATCCGTTACATGTGAAAACAAAAATTTGTTCTATTTATTTTATCGTAGAGTTGACACCTAACGAATATACAGATGCTCAGTGGAAACACTTGGAGAACAAAATTTTTAATATGAGTTAATAACCACTAGGGGTGGCCGAGTTAGTAAGAAGTTTTGTGATTATCATTACTATAGTGTGGGCGGTAACAAGTTGAAACATTGTTTGGTGCAAATATATATGAAGTGCGTCAACTTCTCTAGAAGGAGGATTCACCTGGTTTAAGGCTGTGTGACGGCGAGCTTCGATCGTGTGAATTAGTCAGGGAAAAAGCTGGAAACCATGATTTTACGAGAGGTGTGGCCCAGTCAAAAAATCGAACCGGTTTTTAAACCTCTCGTGCAATTATTAACTATGATTTCGTGTGATTGGTGCAATTATTAACTATCTTAATTTGGACGAGAGGTGTGGCCCAGTAAGTGCACTCGTCTTGATTGGGCTGGGGCATGAACTTTTGTCTTAACTTAAATCCGCTAATTAATGAGTCAGCTCGTGTCTCGTGAGCCACATAATTATTTACAGAATATGTATATGCATGTTTTAAAGTTAGGCAGTTTTATGTATGCGTTTGAGCGTTTCATGTAATGGATTTGTTTTAGTCAGTTACTTCAATTCTTGACATGAACCGGTGTAGCAATTAGGTTAGTGTCAAGACTAAACATGTGCAAATTTCACCATGCATGCTGCTTTAGAATTGAAGAGATGCATATCTATTTTCTTGGTTGTAATCACATACGAACGTTTTCATCCTTCCTGTATATAGTGCCCGATAAGCATAGTACTTGTATTTATTAATTTTGATAATTCCCAATAAAACTTCATTCACGTATTAACCAAAATATATATACAGATACAAAACGTATTCCCCAAGTCCATAAATGGGCTGGGCTAATAATGACTAATAGAGGACTAATACCAGAGAAACAATGTTGCAAAAATCGTGAATCGGTAGCGTGGCGGTCGACCACCCTGCAGCGATTAATCGGCCAAAGCGGGATTAATCGGTGATTAATCGGATTGGCATTTTTTGCATGTTTTGGGTATTTCTGGAGACCAAACTAAAGATCGTAACTGATTCCAAGCCTACTATGTTTTCAAACCTCAATAAAAGGCTCCAATTATGATTATGAGGCTCATTGTGTGTTATAAATTTTTAATTTTTTTTTAAACCTGGCCGATACTGTAAGATAATGGAAACCCGTAGGTTAATCTTTATTAATCATCCACTATTTATAATAGTGAAACCCTAATACCCTAAACCCACAAACCGGGCTTGGGCTTATCCTAATCCCCTAACACTCCCCCGCAGTCCGAGCGGCGAAATCGCGAAAGCTCGGACTGGAGAGTAAAAGCTAATAAACAATAAAGTAAAACTAATAAATAATTGTTGAAGAAGACGTTCGTCAACAAGCGGAAGCACATCTTCAAGCAGCAGCAGACACAAAAACGAAACAAACCGGATAAACCAAAGTATCCCAAACAGTCGTCTCGGGAATTGATACCCTAGATTCGACACCAACAAAAGTCGTCTCGGGAATTGATACCCTAGATTCGACACCAACAAAAGTCGTCTCGGGAATTAATACCCTAGATTCGACATAAACAAACAATTAAATAACTATAACTTGAGACGAAAGTTGGTTCTAAAACTTCAACCCCCAAAGAACCTTCCGAACAAACGGGGCGTGTTTTTCCCTACACAAAAACATAAAGATCCGGACTACTACTTTTTTTTTTCCTTTTTTTTTTTTTTTTTTTTTTTTTTTTTCCAAAAAGAATAAAGGCAACCCCACCTCTTCACAAAACTCCACCACGACTTAAACTAATTATATATTATCACAAAAAGATAAAAAATAAAAAGATGTTCAGTGGAAAAACTAATCCCATGTGCATTGCTACTACCATTTTATCATCACCATCCCACTAATAGATATCACTTTCCCACCAATAGATTTGGACAGCCATCACTATCGATCATCCCAAGCTTTCACCCATTTGTTTTCCCTGTTATTCCGACTGCCAGAATCCATGGCTCACACACCAGATCCGATTAAAATCGACCACACGAACAAAACAAAACGATCGACAATAATACACCTATTTAACAAGAAGAGCGACTGTCTATTCACTGAGCCAACGATCGACCTTCAAAAAAAGAAATAGACAAGTCGACTGGTAATTTTCAATACCAACGATCGACCTTCAAACAAGATAGAAAAGTCGACTGGTAATTTAATATACCAACGATCGACATCAAACAAAGAAACAAGTAATTCGACCGGTGGAGAATGCGCGGTGGATGGTAGTAGTTGTGGTGGATCTGGTGAGGAGATTATTGATTAGTGTTTTTTTTTTTTTTTTTTTTTTTTTTTTTTTTTTTTATTATTATTTTTTTTTGAATTGATTGATTCGGACAGAGGTTAAGGTTTTAAAAGAGCCCTCCGAACCTCCGGCGTGTAGCCGGCGGCCGGAGGCAGCAGCAGCGGAAGAATTTAGGTTATTTGGATCGGTAGGGCTCTGATACCATGTAAGATAATGGAAACCCGTAGGTTAATCTTTATTAATCATCCACTATTTATAATAGTGAAACCCTAATACCCTAAACCCACAAACTGGGCTTGGGCTTATCCTAATCCCCTAACAGATACGTCCGATACGGCCGATTTCTGGCCGTTTTTTTCCCCAAACCGATTTTTTGTCCGATTTTCATAATTCGACAAGGTCGGCGGCCGATTACCGATATATCGGCGATTAATCGGCCGCCACGGCCGATTTTTGCAACATTGTAGACAAATATAAATAAAGATATAGTAAATCTATTCGGCTAATACTCCCCCGCAGTTTGAGCGGGAGGCCTTCGAATGTTCAAGCTGAAGCGAAACTCAATAAATAAAACAGCAGAAAGACCTTTGGTAAAAATGTCAGCATACTGAAATCGCGAAGGAACATGAAGCACACCAACTTGTCCAGAAGCAACAAAATCACGGACAAAATGAACATCTATCTCAATGTGTTTCGTACGCTGATGCTGAACTGGATTAGTGGAGAGATACACAGCACTGACATTATCACAATACACAATAGTAGCTGTAGACAAAGGGGTATGTAATTCGCGTAGCAAATTGCGAATCCAAGCAGTCTCAGCCACAACATTAGCAACACCACGATACTTGGCCTCAACACTGGACCGAGATAACGTCACCTGTCGTTTAGCAGACCAAGATAACAAATTATCACCAAGAAAAACACAGTAACCGGAAGTAGACCGGCGAGTGACCGGGCATCCCGCCCAATCCGCATCCGTGTAAGCAACAAGTTGAGTAGTAGAATAAACATGTAGCTAAAGACAATGATCATTAGTACCACGAATATAGCGTAATATACGCTTCAAAGCATGAAAATGTGTATCACGAGGGTCATGCATATACAGACAAACCAGCTGAACCGCGTATGAAATATTCGGGCGCATAACGGTAAGATACTGAAGGGCATCAGCCAAGCTCCGATATAAGGTGGGATCATCAAAGGGCCGTACCATCAGGTCCAAGCTTGGACTCTGTATCAACAGGAGTGCGGCAGGGATTACATTTCTCCATATGAGCTCTCTCAAGAATTTCTGCAGCAAACTTGGATAACGATAAAAACATACTAGATGTTGTGCGTGTAGCAGAAACACCAAGAAAATAATTAAGACGGCCAAGATCCGTCATTGCAAACTCACCATGAAGAGCAGTGATAACCCGCTGTAAAAATGCAGTAGAAGAAGCAGTCAATATAATATCATCCACATACAACGACAAGTAGGCCGTGTCAGATCCACGATGAAACACAAAAAGTGACGCATCAGTTTTGCTATGCTGAAAACCAATGCGAGTAACAAATCCTTCAAACCTCTGAAACCAAGCTCTAGATGCTTGCTTAAGCCCATACAATGAACGCTGCAAATGACAAACATAATCTGGATGAGCAGAATCTACAAACCCAAGTGGCTGATACATGTAAACTGTAACACGCCCAAAATCTGACTTTGCGGAAGCACTAGAATCAGGGGGTGCTACTGAAATGGAAATCATAACACAGGGTAACGAAGAACCAATTACACACTTTATAAAAATATATCATATTTGATTAATCCAATTATAACAAACTTGTTTCAAGTTTGTTTACAAATTTAATGGTCCCTCAAAAACAAGTCTTCAACATTTGTAAAAACACTTTGGCCAATAGTATAATTCCGCCGCGTTGCCAAGCCTTTCCACACTTGCATAAATCTAGATACTTGAGAAAACATGCTAAAAGTCAGCAAAAAGCTGGTGAGTTCATAGGTTTAAGTTATAATCAATTAGGACCAATAGTTTAGTTTATGAACATTGAAATGTCACATTAATATTTTATTTGCGCTAGCACTAAGTTCATGCATCCGAAGCTCGACCGTTCAGTGTGCTATAACCTAGCACATCAATAATCACAAAGAGGCCCTTAGCAAGTGCTTAACCCAATTCACTCGTAATCTGACATAATATACGCCCGCATTGACCCTTCTGGCCAACCGAACGAGGGAGTCACCCTAATAGATCTATTCATATTAATCGCGCTTCCTAACCGGAATTAACAGTGCATGAAGGCGGGCATAGTAATGGGTTCTATAGTTTTAGGCTAACTGCGCAATAATCTGGTAAAATAGTATCAATGGTCCATAAAATTGGTTTTGCATGTTTCTCACCCCATTCATATAAAACAAGTATAAATAAAAAGGGGCTATAAACTCACCTTTAATGGCCTGAACAGTAAATGCTGTGAAATTAAGGAGCGCACGGCACCAACACGCAACCTAGATTAAATAATCATGTCTTAGTTTCAAGTATTAAATTTAAGTCCTTTCAGAAATTTTAATCGCAATATTTCAGAGTGCTTATGTTGTTGTTGTTGCTTGTGTGGCAGTAAGGGAGGTTACGAAGGGTTTTCCTAGAAAATGGTAAGGTTTGGCTCTATGGATGACTTAATTGTATAGTATGGGGAAACGAGGGGGTATTATAGAAACTTAAGTGTCGGAGCTTGGAAAGAAATAAAATGAACAACTTAAGGCACGAATGGATTTAATCGGGACGTGATATATATATATATATATATATATATATATATATATATATATATATATATATATATATATATATATATATTAAAATAGTGTGGTCTGGTCGTTATATTCAACTATATAGGTTTTAGAAGTAAGACTTAACGTAAGTGATGTTTATTATCCACTAGTTAAATGTTTTGAGAAAAAATTAGTATAACGTTGGTTTTAGTAAAACTTGGGTGATTAGAATTGAACCTAGTTTATATTGTTATTAATTATTTGTTATGACTCACAAATTGAAAGTTTAAAACAATTGAACATGTTGAACTTGTTTAAGTAAGGTTCAAGTTTAATATTTCATTCTCTAGTCTTCGTTAGTGACGTTTATATTAATTGATTTAGTTTTAAACAGACAAGTGTGTGAGTGTCCATATATATATATCTTCCGACATGTGTTATATACTTAATGTGTGGTTGGTTTGTCGTTATTTTGCTCAAGTTTTATATCTTTGGTTACAAATGTGTGTTTACAAAGTTTGTATTTCCTTTGTCGTTTTTATGTTTTACCATTTATGAAATCGCGAGACAATATATATAGTGCTAAGTATATTCTAAATGGTTCAACTATTGTTGTCGAGTTTCTAAATTGCGGCTATTCAAGTTTTAAGTACATATATGTTAGTTCAATGTAAATATTAATTGTGTATTCGGCTATACAACTTTTTATATGTCTATATGTTAGTTACCACAAAATGCTTTCGTGAACGGCTATATAAATTTTAATTTGGCGACCATTATCCTTATAAATGTTAACCGAGTTTTTGTATACTTATCATTTGTTGGGCTGCGGCCCAACTAGGTTAGAAGAGGAGGGGGAAAATTCTTCGGTATTGGGTTGGGTCGATTACACTAGTGGTCACAATGGGCCTGGTGGGCCGAGGGTGTTCCTAGCAGACTATCTGAATGGACTAGAACAAAAATGCTTATAATTGGGCTTGAGTTGAGTCCTACTTGGGCTTGATCCCTGGGTTCGGCCTGGTACTGAAGACACAAGGTATCCACATTTCAAGTCTAAAGGACTTGTGGTGTTCCTTCCTGGGAAACTCTTGACCCTAATTCGACATTATGAGGGACAAGAAACTCATGTCTTGGTTAGATTTTGGATTGAGTACTACTCAACTCTAAATTCTAGGAGTCTAGGTGATTTTAGTTTTGGTCCACGCTTCGATACGGAACAAGAACTATTTCTAAGGGAATTTAGTCCTTGCCCACAAGTACTTTTGCGCTCCTAATGTTGAGCCTACAAGTTTCCGTTAAAAGGGGTAATCTATTCGAGTGCTAACAACCTTTGCGAGTCTGTTTTGGAGCAAGAGGTTCTACCCCAAATTGAAGTTAGCGCTTGGGTCAGGATGGGTCATTCTCGGCTTGAACTAAGGGTGTTCCCTCAACCCCTTGTCTCTTGGTTTGGGTTCTAAGTGGTGCACACTTGGTTGAGTTGTGAGGCAATTCTTCATTGCCTATACTTGAGCCTTTAACCCACGGCTAGCTCACCTACATGGTGGCTGCCTGGGGGTGTCAAATCCGCCAAACAATACGGCCAGAACTTCCCCTGTGTAGGGTAGTCTTCCAGCCTAAGACCACCACCCAAACACCTTGTTTGGGTGGTCTTATTCGACCCAATGATGACCAAAGCCTATAGTGGAAATAGTATCACCAACCCGAAGAGAGTGAGTTCATTCGGACAGCTCTAGCACTTAAATTCCTCATCAATAATCCTAGACTTAGTTCGATATTCTAATTCATAAATCCCCTGGAGTCATTTGACTCGAATCGTAACTCTAGCCACAATGATCAACAAGACATTACCTAGTGATGATTTCTAATATCCTAGGCCACGGTGACGATATTAACAACAACAACATCTAAAGATTTTTCAGTAACAAGGATTTACTTATAACCGAAAATAAATAAATTTCCACTATTTGAATTCTTCACCCATTCGACTTGGGTTTAACAAAAATAACCTAAGATGATTCTAATGAATTAAAAGATTCGGTTACAATTTAATTCTTATAATATTTTAGGCGAGAGAACGGATTCAAGAGATTCGAACAGAGATTCAACCCGATCCTTTGGCTTCTTCCAAATCAATCCCAGTCAATCCCACTCAACCTTCACCATTTAATCCCCTTTGATTCTCAGTAATCTGTGAGTAATTGGGTGGTTATTGACTTGATTTGGCTCAGCCATTTAAAGGAAATACTTGGAATGGGTCGAAACCCTCTTTCTTGGTCTCGATTTATGATGCTTCTGAAACGAGTATAACATCATTTTCTCCCTGGCATTATCACCTTTAACCCCATGACTTCCCTTGGGAATAAGAGAAAGGAGAAAGGGATGGTTCTTGACTAGTTCTGATCTCTAAAATTTTTGGGGATTCGATGGTGAGGATCAAAAGGGTGGCATGGGTTTGTGGAGTCACAGACAAAAATAGGGAAGAAGGGATAGGGCGTTGTGCTTTGTGTGAGTGGAGGTGGTGTTTTTATTTTAAGTATAGGGTTAAATGTTTTATTTTAAGTATTGAATTGAATTGAATTAAAGAGTGAGTAGTATTATACCCGTGTCTCGCTGTACTGAGTTAACTCGGGTCCTTCCCGGATCCGTTTTAAATATGGAAGATTGTATTTTTCAGAGCCGTTTTCATAATACTTGAATGTACTTTTGAGTTTTATGTATTCACTATAATTTCTGAGCCTCGGATTTGTTTCTGGTATGCGTGTGGTGTCAGTCTGAGTGAAACTGGGATAACCTCCTGTTTTGCTACAATTTAGTGTGTAAATTGTGAGATGTGATAATTTCACTGTTCTTTGGTGAGATTTTTGGGTGTCACAGTGTGCGGGTCTGTTTTTCATTTTAATCATATAAATGCCTAATCTGGTGATTTAGTCATACTAAATGGACAGTTATAAATTAAATATTAGGGAAAATTTACCATTTGTCACATCCTCCCCGTCTTAGGAACGAAAACCGTCCTCGGTTTTCACTTAGGTTTACCCGATGGGGTTGGGAAATTTAGGGTTCTAGTGTTTTGGTTCTATCTTTCACATTTCCATGTGAATTCGAGGTTTTGTGAGAGACGGTTGAACTTTGATAATCGAGATATATAGTGAAAGTTCTAGAGCACAGGAATTTTCACGATGACTATTCCTATTATGGCATGATCTTCCCTGAACTAAGCATAGGTGATCAGGCTATGATTAGTTGAGGACTGATGATGCTATGCCGGGTTTGGTCATAATGACATAGGGTTTCTATGGGTTCAGAATCACAACAGGTTTTTAAAGGTGCACCACCTCATATGACAAGAATGTACTAATTAACCAACAACTTCAAATGTGATGGGGGTAGGAGGAGAGTTATCATAATATCTTGATTTCAAAAGCTAAGAATTCGTCACGGAGAAATTCATACAAAGCACTGATACAACATGTCCTTTAAGTAGGTACAAATACTCGGGGGAATATGATCTAAGAGAATCTAGGTGTAGGTCTTTTTATGCGAAGTAGGGAACTCTCTCCTTAAGCATTGTTATCACTGGTGTCGTTGTTGAGGTCCTGGCGAGTTTCTCCCCCTTCTATTGCGTATGCCACGAGTTCCTCCTTTATTCTGGTTCCTCAGCTCCGGGCATTCACTCCTGAAGTGCCCTATCACCTCACACTCATAGCAGGTTATTGTGACATTCGGGTCCATCACGAGGGTGGGAGCCTTGCAACTCCTAGCTTTATGTCCGATCTTTAGGCAGTTCCCACATTGAGCGGGGCAAGGTCCATTGTGGTGGAATCGGAACTTGTTGCACTTGGGTAATGCCCCAGCATACCCTATCTTTGTGCTGGTGTCTGTAGCATGGGCTTTGGTCACTTCTTGCCGTTTGTTTGGACCAGTACTACCGTGATTTTTGAAGTGATCTTTCCACTTCCTCTTGTTGTCAGCCACCTTCTCGGCGCTAGTCCTGACTACTGGATCCTTTGGCCTATTGGCCGCATCCATGGGTTCCTGGGGATTAGAGGTCCTAGAGGTAATGTCATTACTTCTGACGTAAGGGGGTAATTCTCCTAGGTATCTTTCCCGAAATCGAGCGTCTGTTCGAACCATCTCAGGGCTTATTGGTGTCATTCCTTGGCGGTATGCAGTAGTGTTGGCACCTCGTACCTCGGGATTCCAAGATTTTTCCTCCAACTTTTTGATTTCGTTGTAGGAGCAATACTTTCTGCGCACCATTTCCTTAAAACTTTCCCAAGGCATTGCATATGCGGCATCCATGCCTGTGGACTTCAAATAGCTGTTCCACCAGGTATGAGCGGCATCCGTGAAGGTGAGTGATGCATACTTAACCTTATCCTTCTCCGCACAACTACGTGCTCGAAACACAGCCTCCAGCTTTTCAATCCATCTAATCACAGCAATAGTTCCCTCAGTTCCCTTAAGACCTCCAGTCATGGTCTTTTGGAACTCCCGATAAGTGCAATTGCGGATGCTGTTGTCCTTAAGTTTTGAGCTTCTTATCTTAGTAGTCGTGTTGTTGACCTCTGTTGCAGCTAGTGCTGCTGTCACACGATGATTAACTAATATGTCTAGCATGGCTGGATTTATGATAAGCAGATTCGCTCCGTTCTCAGCTGGAATAGTGGCAGCAATAGGTTGACCATGAGTGGCCTTGGCTATCCTTCCTGTAGGAGTCATCTATACCGTAAAAGATGAGGGTGAATGAGATCTTAAACGGAGGAGGGAGTTTATATGTGTTTTACAATTGATAAAGCACATTTTGGGAAAATCCTCGGAGGAAGTATAAATGGGGTCTATATCACTACTAACATCCTAGGGTATACTTTGGTTGCCTAGCTGGGTAAAGCTTGAAATCTAGTAGCAAGCGAAACTTATAGTCTTAAATATACTTTCTACTTCAAATCTTGTTCGAGAGATATCCCGTCCTAACTTGTTTGGTCAATGGTTTGAAATGAATATGTCGGTCGGACACTATGCTGGGAGATATCTTTCTAGCGAGAACTGTGTATGAGTAATCCTTTAGTATCTTGCGGCTTTTAAATGGTTTTTGCTTAGGATTTAAGTCTTACCGTAGATGTCGTAGTCTTATAGTCTGAATTCCTAGAGGGCCTTGTGTTTTAAGGGATAGAGATAACAAGTCGTATTTCGATGAACTTCATTAAAGCATGTCATGCCAATATCTATAGTCTGGGTGACAGTGTTTGATTAGGCTTCCGAGGTTTATTTTGGAGACCAATAATGTGTTGACAGAACTCCTTGTCCTAGGTCGGTCTGTAATTCTAAAGGGATTAGTGAAAGGGCTAGATAGTTTACCCATATGATAATGGATTGGTTTATTCCGTGATGTCTTAGGGTTTCTACTAGGCTACCAGTTAATTCTAGTAAGTCTCCAGGTTCTTAAAGGTTTTATGATTCACCTATTGCTTATTCCTGCTAAGGAGTCCTTCATTTATGGCTAAGATCTTATGAGTCTTATGGACAGATTTTCCTCTCGTAGAAGTTTATGATGGAGCATTTTGACACCCATTGTATACTGGGGATACTGCCAAAATTTTCGGGTTTTGTGGGTAATGTCTCGTAGTTCTAGATTTTAGTCTTGAAAGGGCGATGTTGACCGCTGCTAGTAGTCAACCGGTCGGCTTAGTAGTACGTGGATTATCTGGCGCTTAGAGTTTTGTTTTGGGTAGGGCCATGTTAATTGCTACTAGCAATCGATCAGTCCGTTCGTTCAAATACGTAGTGTCTTGTACAGGAGGAAGATTTAAGAGTCTGAATATAATCGTTGCGGTCTTTTAACACTTTTGCTATAGAGTCAATATGTGTTCTAGTCGTCTACGGGGTTACGATATACCTAGTAGCTATTGATTTTAAAGATTGGTCAGATTGATGCTGGAATGGGTCAGGTTTGGAAAGAGATAGTATGAGATATTGATCGGTGGGGTTGTCTGACGACAGTCGGGAGTTGTGGGTTTCCTATTGAACTAGGTCGTAATAGGGGGCAAAAAAACTTCTATGATATCTAGGTTGAATTGGTTCTTAGTACAGTTGCCTAATCTCATATTTCCATTGTATGTAATCCTTTGGTTTTCTTGAGATGGAAGTAGATAATTTACCTTGCGGCAAGAATTTGGAGTCATTGTTTCTTGTGTATTACTTGGACTATAATGAATGATTTTGATTACGTAGGATTTAGGCTTGGTGGAGGGGTGTTGAGTTTAGTTGACAGGGATTTATTTGCTGGTGAGGGTGGCAATGAGAAGAAGTTTTTGAGAAATTTTATAGGACGTCTAAAATATAGTTTGTTATTTAGGAGGGAATAGTAGGGAAATTTAGAGTGGGGTAAATTGGCTAGATTAAGAATAAAATTATTGGTAGTCTTTAAGCAAGGTCATCATCCTTGGGGTTTTTGTGAAGTGGTAGTTATGTAAATTTTGGGGTTTTGGGAATTTTGTGGTTAAAAGAAATAGACCAAAAGATTTACAGGTTATAGTCTATAATTTAATAGAGATGTCATTTGTCTAAGGAAAATTATGAGGTTTTTGGGAAGGTGAGGTAAAGTCATCATATAAAGGGATAACATCACGGTAGGTTATGAAAGGAAAGGATTAAATCAATAATGGAAATATATAACAAAATGAGCTTGTTATAGATTAAGAGTTGATTACAAGGTTTGAAAATTACAAGCTCTCTAATAAGATTCTACACTGACTGAGAACTACTCAGTTAAGTGAATCACTACTAATCATAACTAAGACTGGTTCCAAGTCCCTATCCAGGTGTCGGAACCTAAAAGCGTACTCCCCAAGCTGTGCCTCGACTTCAACAAGGCGAGTCCTTAATGCTAAGTTTTCACTACGGTGTGCCTGATCAACTCTTAACAATGCTGCAACCTGAGCCTCGAGGATCAGCATCCTCCCATGCATCATCTAGGCTGCCTCTTGAGCTATCACCTGTGTCTGTTCAATCCTACCTGATCTGTCACCTAAGTCAAAGATGTCCCTACTGTTGGAGTGTGTCCTAGCGTAGAGTCTGTTGAAGTCATCATCATATTGCTCGAAACGAGCTAGGTGTAATTCGCCAAATAGATCAGAGTGGAGACCTAGTATGTCAATCCGTAAATCTAGCTGGGTCTGAATCTGTGAGATAGTATCGGCCTCTGTAGCTGTCGGCGATGCTGCTGGAAGTGAGGAATGTGATATCTCTGTGCTATCCTCTGTCTCATCCTGAGCTCTCCTTGAGCTCTCTCCAGTCTCAAAAGCACTAGGCACATTCTCCAGTACTATGCTAATCCGGGGCACAACTGCTCTCTGCTCTATCCCCGTATCCAAATTAGCATCAATCCTTGTACCCTCGGCAAGGGTACACTCGGCTACTGTCTGTCCAACAACCTCTACTGAATAAGAATCATTGTTTCTTCTGAGTCTCTGTCGTGGAGGTGAGTGGGTAGGTGGGTGTGGTGATGAGGTGGGTGGTGGTGGTGTAGGCTCAGTGGTGTTAGGGTTTGATGCATGATGATCTTGGAGCATCTGCATGCTGGAATCATTTGAGTCTGGTGAAGTCTGAGAGATGTTGCAGGAAGACATAGTCTGTGACAAAATAGTATAGTATATGGGAGATACTCATAATAACTAGTGTGGGTCAAGTGTATATAGATATATACATATAATACTTATAGTACTCTTGATCATGTAAATAAGTCACAAATCATAACATACAGTCAAATCAAACAAATATCAAGCAAAATGGCAAGCAAGGCAAGTGGCGGTCATAGGGGCTTATTTTTGAAAAAAGTGGTTATAGTTTAGGGTTTATATGTACCTAGTTCTCTATAACCTGGCTCTGATACCAATCTGTAACACCCCCAAAATCTGACTTTGTGGAAGCACTAGAATCATGGGGTGCTACTAAAATAGAAATCATAACACAAGGTAACGAAGAACCAATTACACACTTTATAAAAATATATTATATTTGATTAATCCAATTATAACAAACTTTATGTTTCAAGTTTGTTTACAAGTTTAATGGTCCCTCAAAAACAAGACTTGAACATTTGTTAAAACACTTTGGCCAATAATATAATTCCGCCGCCTTGCCAAGCCTTGCCACATTTGCATAAATCTAGATACTTGAGAAAACATGCTAAAAGTCAGCAAAAAGCTGGTGAGTTCATAGGTTTAAGTTATAATCAATTAGGACCAATAGTTTAGTTTATGAACATTGAAATGTCACATTAATATTTTTTTTTCGCTAGCACTAAGTTCATGCATCCGAAGCTCGACCGTTCAGTGTGCTATAACCTAGCACATCAATAATCATAAAGAGGCCCTTAGCGAGTGCTTAACCCAATTCAATCGTAATCCGACATAATATACGCCCGCATTGAACCTTCTGGCCAACCGAACAGGGGGAGTCACCCCAATAGATCTATTCATATTAATCGCGCTTCCTAACCGGAATTAACAGTGCATGAAGGCGGGCATAGTAATGGGTTCTAGAGTTTTAGGCTAACTGCGCAATAATCTGGTAAAATAGTATCAATGGTCCATAAAATTGGTTTTGCATGTTTCTCACCCCATTCATATAAAACAAGTATAAGTAAAAAGGGGCTATAAACTCACCTTTAATGGCCTGAACAGTGAATGCTGTGAAATTAAGGAGTGCACGGCACCAACACGCAACCTAGATTAAATAATCATGTCTTAGTTTCAAGTATTAAATTTAAGTCCTTTCAGAAATTTTAATCGAAATATTTCAGAGTGCTTATGTTGTTGTTGTTGCTTGTGTGGCAGTAAGGGAGGTTACAAAGGGTTTTCCTAGAAAATGGTAAGGTTTGGCTCTATGGATGACTTAATTGTATAGTATGGGGAAACGAGGGGGTATTATAGAAACTTAAGTGTCGGAGCTTTGAAAGAAATAAAATGAACAACTTAAGGCACGAATGGATTTAATCGGGACGTGATATATATATATATATATATATATATATATATATATATATATATATATATATATATATATATATATATATATATATATATATATATATATATTAAAATAGTGTGGTCTGGTCGTTATATTCAACTATATAGGTTTTAGAAGTAAGACTTAACGTAAGTGATGTTTATTATCCACTAGTTAAATGTTTTGAGAAAAAATTAGTATAACGTTGATTTTAGTAAAACTTGGGTGATTAGAATTGAACCTAGTTTATATTGTTATTAATTATTTGTTATGACTCACAAATTGAAAGTTTAAAACAATTGAACATGTTGAACTTGTTTAAGTAAAGTTCAAGTTTAATATTTCATTCTCTAGTCTTCGTTAGTGACGTTTATATTAATTGATTTAGTTTTAAACAGACAAGTGTGTGAGTGTCCATATATATATATCTTCCGACATGTGTTATATACTTAATGTGTGGTTGGTTTGTCATTATGTTGCTCAAGTTTTATATCATTGGTTACAAATGTGTGTTTACAAAGTTTGTATTTCCTTTGTCGTTTTTATGTTTTACCATTTATGAAATCGCGAGACAATATATATAGTGCTAAGTATATTCTAAATGGTTCAACTATTGTTGTCGAGTTTCTAAATTGCGGCTATTCAAGTTTTAAGTACATATATGTTAGTTCAATGTAAATATTAATTGTGTATTCGGCTATACAACTTTTTATATGTCTATATGTTAGTTACCACAAAATGCTTTCGTGAACGGCTATATAAATTTTAATTTGGTGACCATTATCCTTATAAATGTTACATTTGTTGGGCTGCGGCCCAACTAAGTTAGAGGAGGAGGGGGAAATTCTTCGGTATTGGGTTGGGTCGATTACACTAGTGGTCACAATGGGCCTGGTGGGCCGAGGGTGTTCCTAGCAGACTACCTGAATGGACTAGAACAAAAATGCTTATAATTGGGCTTGAGTTGAGTCCTACTTGGGCTTGATCCCTGGGTTCGGCCTGGTACTGAAGACACAAGGTATCCACATTTCAAGTCTAAAGGACTTGTAGTGTTCCTTCCTGGGAAACTCTTGACCCTAATTCGACATTATGAGGGACTAGAAACTCATGTCTTGGTTAGATTTTGGATTGAGCACGACTCAACTCTAAATTCTAGGAGTCTAGGTGATTTTAGTTTTGGACCATGCTACGATACGGAACAAGAACTATTTCTAAGGGAATTTAGTCCTTGCCCACAAGTACTTTTGCGCTCCTAATGTTGAGCCTACAAGTTTCCGTTAAAAGGGGTAATCTATTCGAGTGCTAACAACCTTTGCGAGTCTGTTTTGGAGCAAGAGGTTCTACCCCAATTTGAAGTTAGCGCTTGGGTCAGGATGGGTCATTCTCGGCTTGAACTAAGGGTGTTCCCTCAACCCCTTGTCTCTTGGTTTGGGTTCTAAGTGGTGCACACTTGGTTGAGTTGTGAGGCAATTCTTCATTGCCTATACTTGAGCCTTTAACCCACGGCTAGCTCACCTACATGGTGGCTGCCTGGGGGTGTCAAATCCGCCAAACAATACGGCCAAAACTTCCCCTGTGTAGGGTAGTCTTCTAGCCTAAGACCACCACCCAAACACCTTGTTTGGGTGGTCTTATTCGACCCAATGATGACCAAAGCCTATAGTGGAAATAGTATCACCAACCCGAAGAGAGTGAGTTCATTCGGACAACTCTAGCACTTAAATTCCTCATCAATAATCCTAGACTTAGTTCGATATTCTAATTCATAAATCCCCTGGAGTCATTTGACTCGAATCGTAACTCTAGCCACAATGATCAACAAGACATTACCTAGTGATGATTTCTAATATCCTAGGCTACGGTGACGATATTAACAACAACGACATCTAAAGATTTTTCAGTAACAAGGATTTACTTATAACCGAAAATAAATAAATTTCCACTATTTGAATTCTTCACCCATTCGACTTGGGTTTAACAAGAATAACCTAAGATGATTCTAATGAATTAAAAGATTCAGTTACAACTTAATTCTTACAATGATTTTAGGCGAGAGAACGGATTCAAGAGATTCGAACAGAGATTCAACCCGATCCTTTGGCTTCTTCCTAATCAATCCCACTCAACCTTCACCCTTTAATCCCCTTTGATTCTCAGTAATCTGTGAGTAATTGGGTGGTTATTGACTTGATTTGGCTCAGCCATTTAAAGGAAATACTTGGTATGGGTCGAAACCCTCTTTCTTGGTCTCGATTTATGATGCTTCTGAAACGAGTATAACATCATTTTCTCCCTGGCATTATCACCTTTAACCCCGTGACTTCCCTTGGGAATAAGAGAATGGAGAAAGGGATGGTTGTTGACTAGTTCTGATCTCTAAAATTTTTGGGGATTCGATGGTGAGGATCAAAAGGGTGGCGTGGGTTTGTGGAGTCACAGACAAAAATGGGGAAGAAGGGATAGGGCGTTGGGCTTTATGTGAGTGGGGGTGGTGTTTTTATTTTATGTATAGGGTTAAATGTTTTATTTTAAGTATAGAATTGAATTAAATTAAAGAGTGAGTAGTATTATACCCGTGTCTCGCTATACTGAGTTAACTCGGGTCCTTCCCGGATCCGTTTTAAATATGGAAGATTGTATTTTTCAGAGCCGTTTTCATAATACTTGAATGTACTTTTGAGTTTTATGTATTCACTATAATTCCTGAGCCTCAGATTTGTTTCTGGTATGCGTGTGGTGTCAGTCTGAGTGAAACTGGGATAACCTCCCGTTTTTGCTACAATTTAGTGAGTAAATTGTGAGATGTGATAATTTCACTGTTCTTTGGTGAGACTTTCGAGTGTCACAGTGTGAGGGTCTGTTTTCCGTTTTAATCATATAAATGCCTAATATGGTGATTTAGTCATACTAAATGGACAATTATAAATTAAATATTAGGGCAAATTTACCATTTGTCACATAAACTGTCTCAGATAAGTGACCATGAAGAAATGCATTCTTCACGTCAAGCTGATGAATAGGCCAATTACGAGACACTGAGAGACTCAAGACAGTGCGAATAGTAGCAGGTTTGACTACGAGACTAAAAGTCTCATCACAATCAATCCCCTGTTGCTGACTGCGACCATTAGCAACAAGTCGCGTCTTATACCTGCTTAACGAACCATCTGCATGAAACTTATGCCTGAAAAGCCACATAGAACGAACAATATTCACATTAGCTGGACGGGGCACAAGTACCTACGTACCGTTCGTAATTAAGGCATTATATTCATCTAAAATAGCTTGTTTCCACTGAGGATCATGAAGAGCATGAACGTGAGACCGAGCAAGCGCAGAAACAATAGTGACATGAAAATTCATACGCTCAAGAGGTTTAGATATACCAGCTTTACCACGTGTGACCATTTGATGAATGTTGACTGTAGAAGTGGGCATAAATGGTTGTTGCGGATTGGGTGGGCTGAGTGGCGTTGGGTTGTATAGGAGTAGTGGTGGGTTGTGCAACAGTAGCGGTAGTGGGCTGATGGTTGGTGGTCAGTATAGGATCAATGGTAGCGAGCTGATGGGTAATGGGCGGATAGGTAATATTTGGTTCAGGTGTTGCATGGGGCAGTGGGCTTGGTGGAGCGGTGTGCATTGGGCCAGGAGGGTCATGGGCTACAAGTGAGATGGTAGGCGTAAGTAATGGTATGGTAGACAAAAAATCATAAGTTGGAGGTTTGTACTTATAGAGTTTGGCGAAAGGAAAAATGTCCTCATCAAATCTAACATGCCTGGAGAGAATAATCTTGTTTGAAGACAAATCAAGACATCTATATCGACGGTGGTGGTTGGGATAACCAAGAAACACACAAGGAGTGGATCGTGGTTGAAGTTTATGGTCAACATGTATATAGGGATAGAAAAGGCACCCGAAGACACGTAGATTGTCATAGGAAGGTGATTTGTTATAAAGTTTTGTATAAGGTACTTCATTTTGAATGTCAGTTGAAGGAATAACATTTAAAATATAAGCATCCATATTAAGTGCTTCGACCCAATAGGAGGGGGGCATATGAGCTTGAAAAAGCAAGGTGCATATGAGGTTATTAATGGTACGCAACATACGTTCAGATTTGCCATTTTGCTGTGAGGTTTTCAGGCTAGAAAAGCGAAATTGAATGTCGTTTTTGCGAAAAAGGTCATGGAAGCGGGCGTTGTCATATTCAACCCCATGATCACATTGTAAAGCCTTTATATCTAAACCAAATTATTGATTAACATAAGTGCGAAAAGCAACAAATTTATCATACAAGTTAGATTTGTTTTACTAGACTCTAAACGACGAAGCACATCTTCCCCGGGATGCCCGATACGTCTGTGCCACGTAGTATGACTAAACGAAAGCAAAGCAAAAGGAGGATGCGTGGAGGAGTGTTGTGTAACCGGGTAGAGATCACCCGTGCTATCACAACGGAGCAAAAGTCGGCCTGTCTGGTAATCATTCACAGAAAAACCATACGCATCAAATTCTATAGACACATCATTATCAAGCGTAAATTTACGAACATAAATTAAATTTTTAATTATGTGAGGCGTGACAAGAATATGATTAAGGTGTAGTGGTTTTTGAGAAGCGTGTAATAATAATATGTCCAGTATGTGTAACAGGTATAGATGCGCCGTTTTCAACATACACAGATTGATAAATGCAAGAATTACTAACAGTATTGAGTATAAATGTGTTGTCAGCCAAGTGGGAGGATGCACTCGTATCCATGTTCCAAGCAGGATCCTGAAATGTCCTGGTGTGAAATGCTTGAGGAAGCATAGTGACTTGCGGGGAGTATATCGGGTAACTTCCGGGAGCTAAAAATTATAAGATGCTTGCGGAAATAAACCTGGAACATGCGTATGTGCCACCGGATATGAACCTGTTGATTGAGTCGGTTGGGCCAAAAATCTAGGAGACATATTAGAGACCAAATTAGCCTGCTGAGACTGGACCTGCTGTTGGGCTGTAAATAATGATGGTGCTGGACAAGGTTGTGCCATTGATGAAAGCATTTGGGCCTGTGGTAGCGTGGAGCCCAGTCCAGAATGAATATAGAAGTTACCCATATTGGGTACCTGTTGTTGTGGAAACACTGGGCTAGCATATGGATTATTAGGTATACCAAACATCATCATGGTTTTCAAGATCGGGATCCTACCTAGGATCGTTTTTGTCTATGCAAGATCGTGATCGTAAGATCGGATCGGGATCCTAAGATCCTACTATAATGCTATTTTTTAATGATCTTTGTAATATTATTCAAATTTACAAATTATTATATATTATAAACATGAAATTATATGAATATTTCATGAAAATGTTGTCATAAATTATGTCACATATTGTTTTTAAAATTATATAAAACCATAAACCATAAATTTGTAGTTTTTTAGTTTGCGGTTCGAGAAAAGTAAGATCGGATCGGAGTAGATCTTAAGATCATATCGTCAAGATCGGGATCCTATACGATCTTAAGCTTGTTAAGATCCTACGTAGGATCCGGATTGTTTTTGCTTCGTAGAATCGTAAAATCGTAAGATCCTAAGACCAGGATCGGGATCTTAACAACTATGAGGTATACCATACATCATCATGATTAATGTAAGATAAGTGACGAAGCAATTGAATAAGCAGCAATTAAATAAGCGGCGGCAAGCTAGTAACGATGCGTAATTGGTAAGGAAGCTATGCAAAATGAATATGCAAAAGTAATTAAATATGAATGCAACACCAAAAGCACTAAATGGCAGCAAACAATTAAAAGATAGGCAACCCAACGCAAAAAGAATTAAATGGCAGCAAACATTTAAATGGCATTAATTAGCAGCTAAAGAAGCAAGCATGCATGGAAGGAGAAACGAAAAATTTTGATTTGGTTGTTTGTTTAGGGTTTTTAGCGGTAGGCGATTAGGGCTCTGATTATCATATTAATTTTGATAGCAAGGATGGCGGCGGCCGGCCGCGTTGCGGCCTGGCAGGATATTTTTTCCTTGTATTTGGTTCAAAGGTATTTTGAAACTAATAAACAGTTTTGTCTATTATAATATTAGATAGTAATAACAGTGGCTAAGTCAACATACCTTGTCTAGCACGCTTATGCCTTTAGGAATGGGCGCCCGTGTCCCTTTATTACCACTTCATCGTCTTCCATTGTAGCTACAATTTATAAGAACGAAGTTCCTGCAAGAAGATAGTGGTCATCGATAATTGGTAAGTTTGCTATACCAAAAAATAAGCAGCGAGAACAACAGTAAATAATTGCATCATAAAAATAAGGAAAACCGTGACAACTGACAATGGAAACTAACCTGGCGGCCAAACCGTTTCCCGTTCATGTCCATTTGAAAATCGAAAATAACATAGTGAAAAATTGTACAGTTCAAAACCCTTTTAGTAGATCTCTAAAGAAATCATCGTAGAAGTGATATAAAGTGTATGAATCACGAAGAAAAGTCTATGAAGAATGTATGCAATTTTTTTTTTTTTTTTTTGTTCGGGTAATACTCCCAATGAGGATGAAAATTATGATAAATAAGGCTCAGATCTGCCATGGCTGCAACCACAGTTCATATGTGGTTACCTCGCCAAAATATAAACCAGAAGACAATCATCATCGCCTTAATAGGCGGGCCATTGTTTCATGCCGTCGATCATTGCACGGTATTTTTTTTTAGTAGAAAGTGTGGCTAACGAAACTAATAAATGAACGACACATGTAACATCGTACCTGGCTAAAGCATAATCATACGTCCGTGCTAAAGAAGTCTATATATTTGATGATGAATACTACAATCATACCTGCCCACAAAAAAAGGCCATTCAAAAAGTTTGCTATTGACAGGAAGTTTTGAATGGCAAATTATAATAGACTGGAAGTATTTTAGTACATTTTTGACAAATTTCTGCAACCTAAAACGTCTTATAAACAGTTTGCTGCACAAATTTAAGCAACCAAACATCATTTTAAAGCCACTTTTCTAAATACCCTACACAAATACTGTTTTCTTAATGCGCTTGCTAATATTTAATATTGGAGTACTTCGGATAAACATTTGATTTCGGTATATTCCTCCAAGTGACACACAGATAAAAACACTTTTACAAAGACTCTTCAAGATAAATTCATAAAAGTCAAAAACAGAGAGTTGCCCTTCATGTACAGTTGCTTAGATTCATCTTATGTGTACAGATAGTATCAGCATAAGCAACTGGTCGTAAGACCTTTGGTGGCTAACTGTTTGGTCGCGCCATAATCTATTTACATTTTCTTGAGCTGGATCATACAAACATCCGCCATTTGACTTTGTGTGTCAATCACTTCGGTTCAACTGTTGCATCACATGAAATTGATTTAACAACCTGACAATTAATTTAGAACACGTGAGGTGACGTTCGAGACATACCTGTTTGACCCATGTCGCTCTTAGCCAATTTATTTACCCATTTGACATGTTATTAAACAAATATAGCCCACACTGATTAGTTTTCATACAAATGAATTGTAAGATACCTCTGTCCTTGTCTTCAACTTATATTCGATATTCATATCCAGCCTAGGAGCGTAGTTTGGCATGCGTTCCACAAAAATAATAATAAGCACTTGTAGCATATTAATAGACATTACCTTTAGTTCTTCACATTCTCAAAATACATGTATCGTGTAGAAACCACATTTATGTCATGCTATCGATTATTACCTGATAAAGGCAGTGTGCAATAAGTGGTGAAACTGATAGGATGAGGGCCAGTAAAACTACGGTTTGTCTTCCAGAAGTTGAATGAAGGATTTGTAAGAATCGAACACCTATGAATGGAAGCACAGATACAACCATTATCATTGCAGAATAAGTTGTCCAAATATCGGTACTCACGCCAACCCCTATACCACATTACAAAAACTGGCCTACATATATTCTAAGTACTCTATAAACTGTCTAGAATCATGATCCTTAGGGATAAGGTATAATGCAGCATAACTGAGCATAGACGCAACTACATGTAAACTTTTTGAATACCACGAAATAATTAGGCGATGACTTTTCCATGTAAAGTTACTATAACTATAGTGTAAAAACAATATCGATGCCAAAAACCTTACCATGAAAATGCATGTGACTGCAACAATACACATGGAGCACTTGACAAATTTAGGTACACCAACATCAAATTCTCCGTAATCTGATATGATATATTTTCGCTATAATCTTATTACAACCGCCCAAGTACTACATTATACAGCACGGCAAGAGAATTTGAACATTGGTGGCCTTTTATTAACCTTCTATACATATGTGATGCAAATGACAGTGTGCTGTCCTTCTCCACTATGGCTGCAAACACAAATTGAGGATGTGTTACCCTGCCACTGTGTGGAGTGACACCAACAGTTTGCGTAGAAGCACAAAATCCAGGCCAAGTATGTGACTAAACGATCGCCATGCGAACCTGCAATTACGATGTAAGCAAGGTCCATGTCAGCAAGTCAAACAGCAAACACATGAATAAGCCATAAGTTCAAGTAAGCAACCTCGTAAGCCAAAAAAGGCAAGCCAACCCTGATCCTAAATTAGACTCATACCCAATTGAACATAAGCTCAATTTTAAAAATACCAAACTCATAAAAACACAAACACAATCAAAAGCCTAATTTTAACAACAAAAAAATTAACCAAATTAGAAATTATAGTTTTTTTGTACAGAATAAGCAACTCCAAATTCTATTTACTAAAGTGCTTATATCTAAGCATCTTATAAGTGCTGGTTTTTAAGCATAAAAATAAGCAATCCCAACTACCCTCTAAAAAACTAATTAAATAAACAGATACCTACTTAAAAAAGCAGATACCCACTTAAAAAAGCACTTCCAAAATACCTTTTTTAGCCCCCACTATTAAAGAAACATAGATATGAACATATAACATCAAGAAAAGATTCGTAGAAACCTGAGTAAATCACAAAACGAAGTCTGACAGATAAAATTCGGTATGAAAATCCAAATCACCATCTTCTTCATAACATCACTGCTGTCTGCAGCATCGGTCATTCACGCCATCACCACCGTCAATTTTTCCGACCAGTTAACTGTTCCCGATATAATATTTGTTGGGAATGCTCCTAACACGTCAATGGAACGACATTTACGGGATTACATTTACTACCTTGTTTAGCCGAAACACATGGACTAGTTATGTAATATTGTAATAGTTAAGCTAGTGTTAGGCTATATATACCCCTCCATACTTCCATGAAGGGGTGATGCTTTAGTGTGTAACTTACTTTCATTATCAATAAACACACAAGTTATCCTTTCTCTCACTACAATGACTAACTCTTGGTTTGATCTTCCCCGACCTCCCGAATCACCAAATCAACCAAAACAATAGATCCATCAAGTGGCATCAGAGCCTCGTTATTATTATTGGTTAATTTGTGGTTTTTTATAAAGTTTCAAATCGATTTGCTTAGTTTTAAAACTGTTCTTCGAGTAAGAAAATTTAACGAATCAAAAAAATTGTTTTAAAACTGATAAAGTTTGTTACTGTATAGTTGTTTAGGTTGTATTTTGGTCAGATCTAGTGAAAACTTGGTTTAAAAAACGTGTTTTGTGATGTTTTTAGGTTATTTTTGAAGTTAAGATACGGGGTTCTTCAAGTAAGGTTTGAATTTCTTTGAGTAAGAAGAAGTTCTTCGAGTAAGGGCTTGAATTTCTTCGAGTTAGAAGCATTTCTTCGAGCAACGGTTTGAATTTCTTCGAGTTAGAAGAAGTTCTTCGAGTTAGAACAATTCTTCGAGTAAGGAAACATTAAGTTCTGTTTATATTTTCCGAGTTAGGAAATCAAAACTTCACTTTTATATCCTTCTACTAAGGGGTTATATACTTCGAGTAAGAAAATTCTTCGAGTAAGCAATTTTCTTCGAGTAAGGATTAAAGTCTTCGAGTAAGAAACCTTCGAGTAAGAGTCTTCAAGTAAGAAAATTCTTTGAGTAAGCAATTTTCTTCGAGTAAGGATTAAAGTCTTCGAGTAAGAAACCTTCGAGTAAGAGTCTTCAAGTAAGAAAATTCTCCGAGTAAGCAATTTTCTTCGAGTAAGGATTAAAGTCTTTGAGTAAGAAACCTTCAAGTAAGAGTCTTCAAGTAAGAAATCTTCAAGTAAGAGTCTTCGAGTAAGAAACCTTCGAGTAAGCAATCCTTCGAGTAAACAATTCTTCAAGTAAGGCTCCGAATAAGGATAAAACTTCAAACAACCATAACTTTTGAACCGTAACTCCGTTTCAGCCCATAACCTATCAAAACGACCGTGAGAACGAGGAGAACGACACGTTGAATGAACTACAGTTCATTCAACCCAACCTTCGAGGCCCAAATCCCCTCCGAACGGAAGTTATCGAGATTTTAAGTTTTTTAGACCAAAATTTCACTACAACAACGGAACTTCACTTTCACCAAACACAACTCCTTAAATTTTTGACAAGATCGGGATAAAACCATTATCAAAGTTCATTTTAACCAAGTAACAAAGGCTAGTTTTGGGCATTTAACCGCAAGATGTAACTACGGCATTAATTCATTATTATTTATTTGAGGTTGAAGTGGGATTTCACGGGTGGGTGTACTTAGTATCTCTAGATATCGGGGTTGGTTGGATGCATGATTCTTCGAGATCCTTGTTTGAGCCTTTAACATTTACAATGACGAAGACTTGGATATCCAGTTATTTTTGTGATTCTTCCTTTCTATTACCACAAAATAACTATCACTTTAAGGAGTTACGTTTTACTGCTCAGTGTCACACGAAGTTGTGGATAGTCAAGAGGTGATGTGCGTCTTATACTTGATGGCTGGTTGGTCGAAGAGTATAGAGTACTTAAGGATTCGAAGGTGCACAAAATCTTTACACCGCTCTTAGTCACACATTAGTGCAAGTTTAAGTCACAAGTTTGGGTTATTTTACTTCAGTCTCAAGTTCGTCATATTGAGTTTTCTCCATCAGTAGTCACTACAAAGAGCCGTCAGAATGATAATGGGGTCGGTAAAAAGTTAGGTGAGAGGAGTATCAAATAGTAGAGATGTTATCAGCAGTTGATTCTCACGGGCTATTTATGGTACTTCACACATATTCGACTAATTGGACATACAGGGTTACGCTGCCTCCGTTTCAATCGTAAACATAGTGTGTATGCTTCCGATTCCGCGAAGACATCGTGGGGGAAGAGAGAGTGGATGTTCTTTGGCTTTCTTTGACTTCTTTTCGAAAACCCTTTTTCTCCATGAGTTTCTGCAATTAGGGGGAAGAAATGAGACGGTCAGTGGTTCAAACGTCTTACTTTGGTGTTATCGTCTCAACTTTCACGGGTTGTTTTGTGTGAAGTTACCTACATATGATGTTTTAACCGCATTATGATGCCTCACACACGGTCATATTATCGAGTATTCGTATATACACAGGTAATTACTATTCCGATAGACCGCAACAATCAGGGGGAAGAAGTATTATTTCGTCTTTCGTGGTTTGTTTGATGTGAAGCATCTACATACGTGAGAAGATCTTGTTGATTTCTTGCATGTTACCCCCGAACGGAGTTTCCGCATTGAGTATAATTGTAATTAAGTGATTAGTCAGATTTGCTTGGTGTAGTTTACGGTGTTATCTACAAATTCCGCTGTGTACTTAAAACTTCAAAAGTTAGAAGACATGTTAACTGCATCAAAGTTTCGAATCTGCTGAAGACGGTTGTCAGTTTGGGGGGAAGCTGATTCAGAAACATGGCCAAAAAGAAGTGTACAAAGAAGCTGTTAAAGACATGCAGCATGAATTGGGGGGAAGTTAATCCAATTCGTGCATATTACATCATTTGCCTAAAAGTGAAGAAAAGTTCTCAAGCCGAGGTACAAGATGAAGACAAAGAGCGTAAACTGCAGTCATCCTCAGCATTTGAAGAGCTTATGAAGACTTTATTTTACTTATTTTTGTACTTGTAGGAAATGTTGTAAGTAATCCCTTATGTCGTCCCATTGGGGGAAGATTGATAGGAATGCTCCTAACACGTAAATGGAGCGACATTTACGAGATTACATTTACTATCTTGTTTAGCCGAAACACATGGACTAGTTATGTAATATTGTAATAGTTAAGCTAGTGTTAGGCTATATATACCCTTCCATACTTCTATGGAGGGGTGATGCTTTAGTGTGTAACTTACTTTCATTATCAATAAACACACAAGTTATCCTTTTTCTCTCTACTTTCTCTCACTACAATGACTAACTCTTGGTTTGATCTTCCCCGACCTTCCGAATCACCAAATAAACCAAAACAATAGATCCATCAATATCCTCTTAGCTAAAGGCGGTAGATGTTGTGTCGATGATTCTGGAGTTTCCTGGTATAAGATCCTTAATAGGCGGTGGAAAAAAACAACAAAACCCAATGGAGCTGGATCAATCGCGCCGGATCAATTTTAGCCCAAGAAGTTTGGCGGGAAAAGCCCAAGCCAAAACGGCACCATAAAACTTCATTCACGTATTAACCAAAATATATATAAAGATACAAAACGTATTCCCCAAGTCCATAAATGGGCTGGGCTAATAATGACTAATACTACTAGACAAATATAAATAAAGATATAGTAAATCTATTCGGCTAATAGTAGTATTAACTTATCCCAACATTTTTACTTTAATGGGTTCTAATAGGGGATTTGTGTATCTAACCATGAGCACACCTGTATATGTTTGGAAGGAGTAAAATAGGGTCCGCACGTTGTTGCGGATTTTAAGAAACTTGCATTTATATTCGTGGTTGTAATTCAAGAATCTCGATTCTCGAGTGAAAAAACTGTTTGATCTATCAATTTTACTCACAAATGTAGCTGAAACAACGACTTATCATGTTTTCGTTGTATTTACATTTTAACTTCTTGTTTGTAGTTTGCGATATTTGGATTTGTATAAAAATACAAATTCTATGTAGCAAATATCATTTGTTTTGACAATACAATTTATGTGTTTATTGTGGGACTTGGTTTTACAGGTTTTACGAATGATTAGATTGTCATAAAAGGCGCCTCGGGTTTACCTTAAGGTAATAATATGATCTGTCTAAATTCTACTACCTTCATATCACGTTCAGACGGGATTGAGTATTGTTGTCGTGAATGAAAAATGTTATTTTATTTAAAAATAATATGTTTGATAAGAGTATCAATTATCATATATAGACAATCAAAACTTAAAAGTTTTTTGAAAACAATAAGAATAATTTTTGTTAAAGACATATCTATATCTATATATACTATATATATAAAGGGAAAATCAAAAAATGAAAAGGGAAAAGTTTGGAAGTAAAAAAAGGAAATATTGAAAATATATTTTAAAAAGGAACCTATTGATACACACAAAAAACTAGGTTGATCCGGGACGCTTCAAAACCCGGCGGGTTGACCCGTTTTTTGACCCAACCCGTCGGGTTGACCCGGTTTAAATTGACCCATTTTTCAAATGGAACGGTTCAACCAGTTGAACCACCCGGATCGAAACGGGTTTCAAAACATTATGTTTAATCCCCAAATACTCAACTTTTATTATTTTTCGTTGATAACCCATAATTTTTTTTTATCACTAAAACTATATGCCGCTATAAAATACAGTTACTATGCACGGGTACTCGTTGAGTCTTACAAATGACAAAAAGCTTCGGGTTTGATTAATGAGAATTAAATTGCACACTCCTAATTAATTTTTATTTTCACACTACAATGTATGCATTAAACAATTATATTTTAAGTACAATTTATTTTAACTGTTTATAAATTAAAGTGCGCAAATAAAAATTAAAAGTGTATACTTTGATAGTCAATCAAAATTGATTAAATATTTCTACTTTTGACCGACCACTGATAAATTTGATTGATAGTCATTAGTCAATCAAAAGCAAAGTGACTTTGAAATGGTGGTAAGTCTTTTTTTATTTCTTTATTTATTTTTATTTTTTTTATTATTATTATTTTTTAATCAAAGTCGTGGTCTACTTCATTTGCAGTTTTTGACCAAAGTTGCAATTTTGTATATAAATGTACTAATTTAAAACCTGGAGTATAAACCCGAGTTTTGAATATAAATGATATGTTTGGCGCAGGATGTTTTGAAGCTTTTTGAGAGCATATGTCGTTTAACCATTGGCGCTTATAATACAAAGTTTGTTTGGTTAAAAGCTTTGAGCATTAGCATATTCATTTTACCGGTCCTTTTCCTAACGATCCATAGAGAAGCATTTTTATTTCACCGCTCTTTTACGTCAATTTACACTTTAAATTAAAGCTACAACTACGTTGTCAAATACTATTTTTTATAAGACAAACAATTATTGTTAACTATTATTGCTAACAGCTACTGCTACTCTCAACTACTACTTTTTATAGATACCGCTACTTTCGCCAAACATACCCGAAGTCAATTAAAAGAATAAAACTTTTACGTTTTTATCTTACATATATAATGATTGTTATTTTTATATATAATCATGTGTGAATGTATATAAACTCATTTTGTATGATATATAACCAACTGCCGTCTTTATATTACCTTAAACTAACATTCAATGGGCTTTTTAGCCCGTTTGTCTTTGGCACCCGATCCATGGAAGCCCAGATAGCAATTTGGTCTTTCCTTACCCGACACTCCCTATTCATGTTAACTCACATCTCTTCCCTTTGTTTGAGATCCGACGGGTATAACTCCGAGAAGTAAACCACCGCCGATTTGATCCGACCGAATGGGTTTTGTGGCAACTACAGTTGCCTGTGAGGGGAGCTACAGGAAAAGCAATAGTGAATTGAATTTTTTAATGCTTTTGTGGGTGTGGTTGAGCCATATGTTACGAATACAGTGTCTCCATTCTCATTTTGTGATAAAAAAAAGAGGGTACCTACGTTATTGTTTGAAGAAACTCTGTGAAAGAATCCATTGTAGGTCTGAATTTGTTATTGTGTTTTTCCATGTTTTTTTTGCTATTGCTAGGTTTCTGATCTTAGATTTAGGGTTTTACTTGATTTAATTGTGATTATTAAGTTTTTAAGTACAGAAATGGTGTTCGATTATACCTTAATAATTTTTGGGGAGGGTGTTGTTATACTTTTTGGTTTTTGTTAATTTGGTATTTCTTTTATAAATTTTAGGGGTTATAGGGTTGGCTTATTAGTTTTGTTGATTATAGTGCACTTTTTAATTAGGGGTTGGTTATAATTTCAGTGTTTTATTGGAATTAGGGGATGGTTTTGCTGGAATTAGGGGTTGGTTATAATACATTTTTTGATGGGTGTTTGTCATGTGTTTGGGGCGGATTGGGCAACGATGAGACTGTTTGTGTCATGACGGGACCAGGTTCCTTTGCCTTTTCTTTCTGGAGAAAAAACGTAATTCTTACAAATGCTTGTGGGTTTGGCATGTTTTCAGGTGCCGCCATGGCGGGGTAAGCTTGCTGAGCTTGTATATATACAATACAAAAGGCGTGGCCTTTGTTTCCAAAACTTTGCGGCCCGTTGTTTATATGCTAAGCCCATACCCGATAAAAAGCTTTTGGTACCCATCCGACTCCAAATCTTTATCTCTCACATCCGTCTCTCATTATTATTTTTTTGGTCGTTTTTTTGGGGGGAGAACGCTGTTAGATTGAAATCTGGGTGTTGAAATGGGGGTTAAAATAAGTTGGAATTTGTTGTTATTCATTTGATTGGGTAGCTTTTAAGGACTGATTTATGTGCGGTTACTGTGCTGTTGTGATGTTTGGTTTCGTGATGCTTTACTTATGTTGGAATACATTTGATTTCTCTTGCTTTTCATATTCTATGGTATCTTATTATGTTTGCCTGCCTTTTTTTTTCAGATGGTTGATGGAGATTTTTAGACCGTGTCAAATCTATCCACATCTTAGCGGGGCAGCACTATAGAAGTGGTGTTTGCAGCCATGGCGGGTAGATAACATGTTATGAGTCTGCTTATGGTACGTTGTTATGATGTTTGTTTCATGATGGCTTGCTTATGTTGAGCTGCATTCGTGTTGGGAACACGTTTTCTATTATTTCAAGTATTGGTCATGTTAATGTAATAGGTTGCTCGTTAATATAGGGCTTTATGTTTGAGTTAAACCACACGGCTCCATTAGAGGCCCATGGGTCGTGTGGTATAGGTAATAGTTTCTAGAAGATCTTAAGCAAAGTGTTGCCCTAACACTCTGCCTATAAATACCAAGCTCATGTAGTCATTATTCTTGTTGGTTTATTTCTCATTGTACCTAAACTCTTGCCAATTCTATACGTGAAATAGATTCAACCATTCTCTTCATCTTATTCATCTAGTTCTCTCGTTATCTTTATTATATGCATTAGTTATTAGTTATACGTGTGTTATACATCTTGTGTTAAGCTAAATCTAAGACCTAACAAGTGGTATCATTCGCTAGAAGATAGTTGTTTTGTGTGTTTAGAGTAGATTCGTAGTTAATAGTTCTTATACGTTTGGTTTTTTTGTGCTTTATTCGACATAAAAGTCTCATTTCTTTCACTTTTCTTCATACTTGTAAAGTGTAAAGATCCATATAGTGAGTAGAAATCAGATTTGAAGTCAAAAGTTTAGTTCTTGTTCGATTTCTATTAGTTTTACACTAGATCTCATACGTTGCGTTTTGTCGAAATTCACAAAATTTTGATTTAAACGTTAAAGGTTGATACTTTCCTATTATTTTAGTGTTATTAAACGTTTTGAACCGAAAGAATCCTGTTAAAACATCGCCTTTTAGTCGTAAAAGTGATTTGTAAAATCTGGCATTTTATCGGATTTGGTGAAAAGAGGGTTTATCGGATTTGGTTTTGAGGGTTTGCTGGATTTGCTCGCTAGGGTTTGTTGGAATTCGTCAGAAAAGGTTTATCGGATTTATAGACTTAAGGGTTTATCGGAATTGGTGTTCAGTAGATTCCTTGCTTGTATAAGCTTGTGAAAATACTTCGACTTTGAGGCAAATCTCCTATCTTGTATAAGGTAATGAGAAAATTATCGGAATTGCAATTTAGATACGTTATCGAAATTGCCAGTTCTATCGCAATTTAGATAAGTTATCGGAATTGTCAATTTCTGTCGCAATTGCAAAGTCCATCGCAATTCTCAGATTCATCAAAATTCACTAGTCTATCAGAATTCAGCCATTTTGTCGGAATTTAGATAAATCCATCGGAATTGTACAATTTCATCGGAATTCAGAAACCTCATCGCTTTTCAGCAACCTCATCGCAATTCAACAACCTTATCGAAATTGGAAACTGTGAACAGTGTTTCATCGGAATTGATAGTGAACAGTAATTTGTCAGAATTGAACAAGAAAAACATCTAAATTAGCACTTAACCAAAACCAAACTTTATAACTCATAACACACATATCAATTGTCTACAAGATCCACAAGAACACAAGAATGTCTCAACCACCGAACTACAACTATTTCTACAATCAACAACAACAGTATCATCAGCAACAACAATATCATCAAGAACCACAACATCCTCAACAACAACTCTTCATGCAACAACATCAGTTTTTCCCTCAACAACAAGTCCCGCAACAACAACAATATTCATAACAACAGATGCAGACTTACCAACTTCCACCTAAACAACCTCACTGGTTTGACCAAATGTGTGAAGCAATTAGCAGTCAACAATCAAGACACGAGGCCGAATCCTTAGATACACCTCCTATGCTCACTATGGGTAATTACGTGCAGTGGTCAAGTCGATTTCTACGGTTTATTGAACTCAAGAAACCACATGAAAAGTACTTGAAAAAGGTAATTATTGAAGGACCATATCCAGTACCTACCACAACGGTTCCTGGTGATCCAAATGTCATTCCTCCAAGAGAAGCAACTGTGACTCCTGTTCCTGATGCTCAGCTAACAACAGAACAAGTACTTCAGAAAGAAGCTAATGAACTAGCAATGTCTTACATCCTTCAAGGAATTCCCAATCCTATCTTCCGAAGTATTGATGCACAAAAGACTGCTAAGGACATGTGGGAACATGTTCATCTTCTCATGGAAGGAACTGAGTTGAACAAAGAAGATATGGAATCAAAACTCTATCTGGAATACACCATGTTTATGATTGAACCTAGAGAATCCTTAGAGTCTTATTACCATAGGTTTACCAACGTTATAAACGACTTGGACAGGCACAACATCGTTCTACCCAGGATTGCAGTGAATACTAAGTTCCTAAGTTGTCTTGGACCTGACTGGCAGAAGTATGTTACTTTTGTTCGATAAGCTAAGAATCTACACAACGCCTCATATGGGTTGTTGTATGATTACTTGAAACATCACCAGTCAGAGGTTGATAAAGACAGAGCAGCTCGTGGAGGCTATTCACCGTCAACTACTCCAAACTCACTAGCTTTGATTGCTCAGTCTCATTTTGCTCCACCATCAAATCAGGGTTTTGTCCAACCACAACATCATTCTGCTTATCCCTCACAAACTTCATCAAGTCAACTCGTTCCTTATGAAGCATCACCACAACAAACTGATAATCAACTGGTTCCATATGACAACACTGACACTATGCTTTACTTCAATGTCAACAGTGATGAAGACGATGCTTTCAATTCGTTGAACGAAGGATTTGCTTTGATTGCTAGAGCTTTTAGCAATTTTTCCAACAAATCCAACAATCGTCTTAGGTCTTTATCCAACACTCGTAATCAGGCAGTTGTTCACGATGGAAGAGTTGAGATTCAGAACAGAGATTCTGGGAGATATGGTTTGGGTAGTTATATGTGAAACTCAAGTGGGTAGAGGTTTAATTCAGCTGGAAGCAGTAGGAACAACACTGGTAATACTCAAAGAAGGGCAGAGATTGTTGATACAGGGAATTCTGGGATTGCAAACACTATGGTGAAATGTTACAACTGTGGAGGGAAAGGTCACTTGGCCAATGCTTGCCCTAAGCCAAGGACAAGAGGCAGTGCATACCACAAGGAAGCTCTTCTTGTTGCTCTTAAAGATGAAGCTGGAGGCACTCTTACAGAGAAAGAGCACAACTTCATGGCTAATGCTTGTTCTGACGATGATATGGAAGATCTAGAAGCCAATGCAGTCGTGATGTTGATGGCCAATATGCAAGAGATGCACATGGGTCAAACAGGCCCTGTATATGATACAGATGACTTGTCTCAGGTACCTGAGTCAACATGTCTCATTCATGAAATAGTATCCCCCTCTGCATCTGTATCAGCTGAAGAGCATGTTGGTCATGATGACTCATTCTTATCTCCTCAAGTCGATGACCAATTAAACACCGTAGTTACATTTGATGAAGATCAAATTAACCCGGTTGTTTCATTTGATGATCCTCTTGATGATGATAATAATCATCAACTTGAACAAGATGATCTTTTGCTTGGTCCAGATCCAGAGCTCATGACATTGCTCTTGACCACCCAAACACAATTAGACTCACAGAAATCCCAAATTGATAAGTGCGATGAAATAAATAGAAATCTAAAAGTAAAAGTTGCATTGTTGACTAAGGATCTTAAGTGCTACAAACTTCAACTTTCAAACTATGAAACAAAAGAAAAATGGGAAAAAAGTTTTGAAGTTGCATTCCAACAATCTTATGTGAAAGAACAAGAGTTAGAACATCAGGTACGCGAATTAACTATTTCCAAAAATGAATTAATTTCACAAAAGGAACAAGAAAGATTAGATTTTCAAAAACAAGTTGACATCCTACACTCTGAACTTTCCAAAACAAAAACAGAGTTGTCAACTTGTCAAGATAAATTTTCTGAACACAAACAAGTATCAAGGAAACGAGTTGATTCCTATCTTGAGGAAATCGTTGAGTTGGAATGCAAACTAAAAGAGTTTCAAAATGTTGTGTATAAAACTGGTGAGTCAGTAACTACAATTCAGAAATTTACTCTCAAGCAAAACCCCCAAGGATATGGCTTTGCTATTGGGGATGACAAACCATATTTTTTGCATAAAGCACTCAAGGAAAATCCGAAGTTATACAGTGCAGAACATCTGTTTGATGACTCTTTCATGCGTGTTGTTGTTTATAATCGTGAAGAGGAAATGGAACAGGACGAAGAGAGTCGATCTAAAATGAGTACTGTGAACACAGTAGCACAAGTCAATGGCCCTTTACCAAATTCAGGTGAAATTGCACCATTGCCAAACAATGTCGTGTCCTTAGATATTTTAATACATTTATGGAAGACATACAATTTTTGGAACAAGCAATTGAACGAAATTCAGAGATAACAGTCTATACTTTTCCTTCTCCCTATGGAAAAGAAAAGAGAGAAGTTTTTCAAAAACAATTTTTGCCACACGTTCAACACCTGCGACTTTATGCTACACATTGGGAACAGGAACTTCAATCAGAGGTTGCATCCATGATGAAAATTTTTGAAGTAACGGAAACAACGATCTCAAACCAAAAATGTAAAAACAAAGCTTGGCAAAAAGAAGCAGATCGACTCTTGGAGAATGTTCTATGTTCTGACGTTATATCTGTGATTATGAATTCCATATTTTATGTGTCATGTAATGAAAGGTTTGTTGATGATCATTCCATTGATATTGAGATGTTGAAACTTGAGATTAATAATTTGAAAAGAGAAAATGAGAGACTTTGAAAAGTCAATGATGACGTGGAAAACAAATTTTCAAAAGAAATTTTCCAACTCAATCAAAAGTTGCAATGGTGTCAGACTCAGAGTCTTGACTTTGAGTTAAAATTACAAAGCCAAAAAGAATCATTGTCCTTTCAAAACAATCATGCTTCCAAAATTCAGAATGTTGAAAAAGAAAATGTTGTTTTAAAACATCAAATTTTTGAATATGAAAAGGACATTGATGAAGTTTGCCAAAACAGGAATGACACTGTTCGCTTAAACCGAGAGTTGGATTCCAAAATTCAACAACAAAAACACATCATCATTGAGTTGCAAGAGAAAATCAAATTACTTGAAAAAGAGAAATTTGTGCACAAGAATGTGATTGCACCAGGCATGTATAAAGTAGATGAGAAACCTAAGAAAGCATGCCCTCAGACCACTAATGTGTATGCTTCGACTTATACAGGACTAGGCACCCCTCCTAGCGTTAGCAGATCCAAGACTAAAAAGAACAAAAAGAAGACTAGTATCTAAAAACGTAAGAGCGACATACCTAAAGATCAAGAAGTAGAAGACCACATTAGGAATCTGAATAAAGAGCATGTTATGTCTAAAGTAGAATCAAACTTTAAAATGTGTAATTCTAATGGTGATGTAACAAATGCTATGACTCTGAATGTTTTGAAAGATGTTATTGTTGATGCTTATTGTGTATTTTGTCGTACAAGTATATTGTCTGGTAATCATAAAAACCGTGTTGCAAAGACTCTTTTGTCTCGTAATCAGAAACGTGCATATGGCAATTCCTCTAGGCCCACTACCGCTGCTAAGTCAATTTTAGGAAAACCGCCAAATGTAGTTTCTAAGACTACCGTAGACAAGGCCATAGTTGCTACTAAAACAATCCAAACACCTAGTGCATTTACTAAGAAGAAAGCATAATCTAGTTGGACGTGGCAACGTTGGCTACAACATAAACCTAGTTTTACTTGGTTACCTAAAATGCTTAAAAACTGTACTACTAACCCAACGGGTTCCACCGTTACCGTCTCTTCATCTGCATTGTCTTCTTGTGATGCAGGTGATTCAGATCGTACTTTGGATTGTTGATAGCGGATGTTCCTGACACATGACAGGCAACCTAAAACTTCTAGTAAACTTTGTTGCAAAGTTCATAGTGTTGGTCCCTTTACACTATTAGAGTTAACTAGAAAGTTAATCTATTTCGTGTTTATGACTAATACAATGTTTAAGATTAATTCTAACAGTTATAAAACGTGAATATAAAAACACAATATTTTTCAACGTTTAAATTCTTATTAGAAATGAATCCAAGAATCTATTACCCAAGTGTTTTGCGGAACAAACACTTGGGATTGAATAGACAAGGGTATGGGGTGTCTCCTATCGAAACTCAAGTTTTGCTTGAGTGGTAACAATATACCCACTGAGCTATCTCAGTGAGTTGTATACTCTTTGTAGGAGAGAAGTTACTTTGCAAAAGTTCTAAGCTTTCAATATACAAAGCACACTTTAACTTCTCTCCCATCTGATCTATTTATACACAAGTAATCTAAGTATAAGTGATTAAAAATAATACAAGTTGTTGAGGTTGCGTGTCTGACAATTACAAATAGTAATTGTCATTTCCAAGAACCAATAGGAAAGGGCTAATAAGACTTTGGGAGTTGTTGGCTGACACTCCATGACTTTTAGCCGCAATTGGGAAGGTTGGATCTGACAAGAGAAGAGTGTTGGGCTGACACTTTTATCTTCTCAGATCTTTTCCCTATTGTTCCCGCCTTTTCTTCAGGCGTTGGTTCCTCAGTCTTTCAATCACTTTGTTGGTTGAGGAGACTGGGGTTCAGTGAGTTCTTGTCCAACACTCACTGAACCATCATTTTCTTCTTTGGCTTAAGTCCTACTCAGGGAGTACCGCCTTCCTGAGTAGTGAATCCTTCTTCTTGAATTCGCCTTAAGCATCCTGAAGATGACTCACTGAGAGGCTGTTCTCTCAGTGACTTGAATTATTCTCAGTTTAAGTTAACACTTAGTTAATTTGTGTCCAAATCATGTTTGAAGCATTCTTGGGTTTTTTCATGACCCAACAATCTCCCCCTATTTGGATATAAATTATTCTTAAGTGTTTTGATCAGATATGAGTGAGCTAAAGACTTCTACTCATACTGAATGTACTAGAATGTAAATAAGGACACTGAAATAATAAAAACCTCATCTTATTGATATCATTACAAGTCCTATCAAAACTAAGTACAAAAAGGGATAGTGGCGGGTATTCAGGCAGATCAATCAGTTCAACTTGATTCCAAGGGCTTCAAGCTTGGGCTTCTTTGACTGCAGCTCTTGTTGGTCAGGATGTTCATTGATTTTCCTATTCAGATCTTGACAAAACTTCACATTTTCAGGACTCTTGAGTGGAGAGGCCATCATTAGAAAGCCAAGCATTGCTTTGATCCCTGACAAATCGATATCACTCCACCTTTGGAAGGCTTTGTCACCGAACTCATCAATGAAGAACAAACCTCTTTCAGGTTGTTCAATGACCATATTGTTCCTGAAAGGAACACCTTCAGGGAGAGCCCTATTGCAGTCAAGACCAGGAATCTTGATCTCAGGCTCAGCTTCTATCTTCTTTCTTTTCCTTGAAGAAGACTGAGAGGGAGCTGGTTGTGCTGACTCAGGAAGAAGAGATGGAGTACCAAGTTCCTGAGGTGCTGCTGCTAATCTTTCGTACCTCAGACTCAAAGACTTCATCAGATTAGGGACCACAACATTTGATTTCTTTGCTATTAATGGACCCAACTCATCCAATTCTGTGATCCCGAAGTCAGCGAATCTGAAGGGTTTATGAACATCAAAGATTCTCATGTCAGCACCTCTGTAGACAGTGACCGCAGCAGGATTGGTGTTTCGATGAATATGAACATCAGTGATTAGTTCTGGCTTCAACCTGTCAGTCATATACCACTGATATTTCTTAATCTTGTTCTGCCTGATCTCTTCAGCCCTTTTATTCCTTTCCTCCCTTTTCTTCCTGAGAGTGATCATCTCCTCAGACTGAGCTTTCACAAAGGTCATACCACCCTCTCTTCCTGAGAGATCCTTAGCCTCAAGACCAATTTTCTCAGCCTCTTCATGAACAACCTTAATGATAGCAGGCTTGCTTACCTTTTCTTCCTCTTTTAACTTCTTCTTTGCTTCCTCTTCCTCTAGGTAAGCACTGAGTTCATCAGCTGAGAAGTTGTGAAGAACTCCATCAATATCATACGGGATCCTGGGTGGTGATTCAGGATCCTTTGCTACCGTGATTGGTGCAGGTTGAGGCTCAGGTTCAGTGAGGATGCCTTTGCCTTTATCTTGATGGGTGGTAGAGGCTTCAGGAATCTCCCCCTCAGTGTGAGAAGGAGGAGAAGGAGGTTGTTGGCTTGTTGAAACTTCAGGGGCTCCAGTGTCTTTCTCCCCCTCAACTGTTGCTTGAGCCATGGTGATAGCAAGAGTTGGAGTCACTGGAGCAGCAGGACCCTTAAAAGCCTGATAGATCTCAGTCATCATTGATTTGATGTCCGAGGTGTCTTTCTAAAGAGAGGAGATCTGATCCGCCAGAGATGCCTGAGAAGCTTCGATGCCTGACATCCTTGACCCAAGAGACCATGCCAAAGATGTTGAAGATTGTGCCCAAGTACCCAGATGTTTTTCTTGATGACCCAAGGAAGTCCGGATTGAGTCCAATGAAGAGGTAAGACCCTGAATCTTAGAATCCTTCAGTAAGCTGAGAAGATCACTGAATTCTGCTGATTGCTTTTAGTAAGTCTCAGTAGCCTGAAGGACCTTCTTGTTGAGTATGGGGTCATCCTTGACATCTGTTTGAATAGTTCCAAGGCTTTTGGTGATGCCTTCAAGGGTAAGATCGAACTTCTTGAAATGAAGATCAATAGCTGTCAGGGAGTGATTGGTGTCAGAATGTATTTCGATCACATCATCATGAAAACTTTCAACATCTGCCTTCAGGTTGGCATAGTGAACAGCAGCTTCAGTGTGATGATCGAACATCTCTTCAGTGAAACCATTGTAAAGAGCTCTATTGGTCTTCAGTAGGAACTTGACCAATTTTCTTTCAGTGAGGGGAAGAGAGTCATCATACTTTTAGAGGATGTCCCCAGTATCAGAAGAATCAGAAGATTGAGAACCTGACTCTTCACTTTGGTGTGGAGGTGACTGATGTGATTGTCCAGGCTGTTCATCAGTTTCCATATCCTCACCTGCCTCAAACACCTCTTCATCACTCTCTTCTTTGAGCTCTTCATTAGACTCGATAAAAGCTTGAAAGTCCCCCATGGACTCGATACCCAAAAAATCAACTGGCGCCTCTTTATAAAAAGACTTGCCTTCGGTTTGGTCAGGTCCTGACCCCGTTGTCATAATAACTGAGTGGGTTTGCTCAGCCTGACTAGCCATAATAACTGGGGTAACACCAGCCTGGCTTTTGGGGGCAGTTCCTGAGAGAATTGGACCGCCTAAGGGGTTTATGGGTTCCGTATCAGCGGGTTGTTTCTTTCCCTCTGAGTCTTTGTCCCCTTAGCACCTTCAACCACTGATGGGTGTTTTCCAGTGGTATCACTAGGTACTGATTGTGAAATTTTGTGGACCCCCTTCCCATCAGGATTGTGCTGTCCTTCAGGGGATTTAGGGTCCTTTTCTCCCTGAGATCCTGAGGGTGATTGCTCAGGAATGTTAGCGGGATGTGAATGTTTGTGGGTCCCCTTCTCAGTAAGGTAGTGCTGCCTTACCGAGGATTTAGAACCCTTTCCTCCCTTGGGAACATATTGTTTTTTAACAGTTCCTTCATCGGGATGTGAGGGGGTGTGGGTCCTCTTCCCAGTAGGGTGGTGCTGCCCTACCGAGGATTCAGGACCCTTTCCTCCCTTGGGTACTGATAATGATTTATCAGTACCTTCATCGGGATGTGAGGGGGGAATGCTTCCTGATCCCTCTGACTTGTGTATGTCAGTTGAACCATGTGGAATGGGTGTGCCCGAGGTCACTGAGGATGATTGCTCAGTGACTTCCGTTGGCCTTTGTTTTGAGGTCAAGAGGGTCTCAGAAATGGGTGTCTCAGAGGTCTCGGCCTTTTTCATCCTCTTTTTAAGGTTGAGTTGGTTTTGAGGATCAGTCTCAGTGGCGAGTGGCTTGGGTCTAACCACCTGGCTGGACTGACCCTTCTTTGTCTTCTTCACCTTTTTGGTCGGTGAAGGAATTGGAGAGATAGCGTCATTACCCTGAATGACTGATTGCATGTATTCAGTCAGGGCAATATGTGTAACCTCACTAATGCTACTAGTGAAGTTTGACTTGTGCAGGACGTCTGGCTTCGTACCTTCTGCATCAGGCCTCACATAGTCAAAACCAAGTAGGTCCTGAAGCACACAGGAAACAAATCTAGGATAGGACATATGCCTTTGCCTATGTTTTCCTGAGAGCTTAGCAATAAGGTCTCGAAAGATTATTCCTCCGATGTCAATTTTTGTACCCTCAAGGAGACTGAACAACATCAATTGTTGTGATGAGTTCAACTGCTCCGTAGAGGATTTATTTCCACCCAGGACCTGAATGACAAATGTCATCAGTATCCTCCAAATAGGATGGAACCATGTTTTGACTACTGGAGCCTTCTCCAGTAAGCCCCCAACAGACGTTGTTGGACGTCTGGGGTCGTGGGGTGCTAGAAAGATCAGTTCATTCTTTATGTCCTGATCAGTAGGGTTGGGTGCAAACTCTTCAGCAAAGTCAAGGCCTGTGGCTTTGATGAAGGTTGAGTAGTCAAAGGAGTGGGTTCTACTCCCATTCATCACCGTGAAGGTGATGATTGACTCTTTGGTGTCTTTGGGGCTGGTAGCCACAGCCGTACACCAGAATTCCCTCAAATAGTCATGGTAGATGACTGAGGGGGTGTGGGTGAAAGCCTTTGCAAGAAAACAATTACGAAGAAATTTCATAACGTTCTTGTAGGCTGGGTAGATTTGTGGATACGAGAAATTTCCCACCACATTCTTTTTGGTTAGGTCTACACCCTCCATTGTGAAATCCACATTAGGGGCGTATTTCACAGCTTTAGAAGAAGCCATTTGTGGGTAAGTCTGGGTTTGACTAAGGTTTATGGGTTTCTAAAGATTAAGAATACACACACAATTTGTTTTTGAGAATTAAAAATGGCAGAGTTTTGCTTAAGATTCTATAAAAACATGTGTGTGTTTCTTTTGGTTGGGGTATTTATAGGAAAGTGGAGATGGGGGTGTTTTGGACATTTGAGCGATCTTAATTTATTTAAAAAGAATTATTGGAAATTGTTTTGAATAATATATTTTGGGATCCGCATTTAATGCCAACACTCCACTTTCCTGGTTTGGCGCAACAGTCAAGGTGAACAGTTGAGCAGTTCTGCAAAAGTGCAACTTGCAGAGATGAGTCATCACATATTTGCAATGTGATTGGAGAGGCATTTAATGCCAAGTGGGAATGTGGTGGCCCAGAGGTGGAAGCCAAAAAGGCAAAAAGAACAAATATTCTTGAATTAAATATGAGTTCAGTTACCAACCTCGGACATTTACTAACTAGATACTTAAAGCATTTAAGTTAGTATTTAATGTCCTTTTCAGGGCCCTGAATGAATATTCATTCAGTGATGGTTTTCAGGGACTTGGGATTAGTCACTGATGATTCAGGAATAAGGGATGATTCCTGAGCAACAAGGATTCATGAACTTGGGTTTAGTTCATGAACCCTAAAGATTTCAGGAACTTGGGTTTAGTTCCTGAGGTTGAGGATTCAGTGATATTAATTCACTGATGTACACATTGAGTCAGGGACCTGAGATTTTAAGAATTTACACTTCAGTTGGTAGGAATCAATCAGTGGACTGATTCTCTATATCCAACATTCCTAATTCAGCTTTCAACCTTGTGAAAGTTGGTTCATCCAAAGGTTTGGTGAAGATATCAGCTAACTGATATTCAGTAGGGATGAAGTGTAATTCAATATCACCATTTATGACATGGTCCCTGATGAAATGATATCTGATGTCAATTTGTTTTGTTCTCTGATGAAGAACAGGGTTGTTTGAGATTGCAATTGCACTTGTGTTATCACAAAAGATGGGTACCATCTTGTACTGAATTCCATAGTCACTGAGTTAACTTTTCATCCAGAGTACATTTGCACAACAACTAGCTGCTGCAACATATTCAGCCTCAGCTGAGGACAAGGCAACTGATTGTTGTTTCTTGGCACTCTAACAGACTAATTTCCCACCAAGTATTTGGCAAGAGCCTGAGGTGCTTTTTCTGTCCATGTTGCATCCAGCATAGTCAGAGTCTGAGTATCCTTTGAGATCAAGTCCTGAGCACTTTGGATAGTATAATCCAAGGTTAGGAGTGCCCTTCAGGTACCTGAATATCCTTTTCACAACAGTGATATGAGAATCTCTTGGGTCAGATTGATATCTGGCACATAGACATACTGAGAATTGGATATCAGGCCTTGATGCAAGTAGATACATCAGTGATCCTATCATTCCTCTAAAGAGAGTTTGATTTACTGGTTTACCAGTTAGATCAGGACCAAGGTTGTTTGGGGGGACCATGGGAGTTTTGACTGAGGCACAGTCACTGAGATCATACTTCTTCAGTAGATTCTTTACATACTTCTCTTGACTGATAGTGGTTCCTCTATCAGTCTGCTTGATCTGTAGACCAAGGAAGTATGTCAGTTCTCCCATCATGCTCATTTCAAACTTCTTTGCCATTAGTTTTTCAAATTGTTTGCAAAGTTTGAAACTTGTTGAGCCAAAGATGATGTCATCAACATACACTTGTACTAGTATGACATCATTATTTGTCTTATAGATAAACAATGTGTTGTCTATCTTGCCTCTGACAAATTTGTTTTGGATTAAGAAGGCTGAGAGAGTCTCATACCATGCCCTGGGAGCTTGCTTCAGTCCATAAAGGGCTTTGTTAAGCTTACAGACATGATCAGGAGACTCATGGCTTTCAAATCCAGGAGGTTGCTGAACATAAACTTCTTCTTTCAGTGAACCATTTAAGAATGCACTTTTAACATCCATTTGGTACACCTTGAAGTTCATGTATGTAGCAAAAGCAAGGAAGATCCTGATGGCTTCCATCCTTGCTACTGGTGCAAATGTTTCCTCATAGTCAATGCCTTCTTGTTGATTATAGCCTTTGGCTACAAGTCTGGCTTTGTTTTTAATGACTATGCCATTTTCATCAGTTTTGTTTTTAAATACCCATTTCATGCCAATGACTGAGACATTCTCAGGACATTTGACCAAGGTCATTACCTTGTTTCTGTCAAATTGTTCCAGTTCATCATGCATGGCTTGAACCTAACTTGGATGTGTAAGTGCTTCTTTAACACTTTTGGGTTCAATTGTGGAAATGAAGTCCACAAATAGGCATTCATTGGATGAGGCTGCTCTTAGACAAGCAGCCATGCTCCTGGTGAGCATGCCTTTAGTAGGCTCTCCAATAATATTGACAAGTTCAATGTCCTGAGACCTAGTCCAACTTTCTTGAGGTCCTGGATACTGATTTGAACTTGTGGAGGCCTGATTGGGTAGAGGGGTTGGTTCTGGAGTAGACACATGATCATTGATTGGATCTTGAGTGTCTACCAGCTCACTGAGATTGTTGGGTTCTTGAGTATTTTGAACTGACTGATTGATATCATCAGTGTGTGCATGTGCCTCAACAAACTCAGTGATGGTTGGGTTAGGTAGGTTGTGAGGGATTATATAATAGGAGAGATTAGCATCATCTTGATATTAAGTAGAAGGATTGTTTTCAGACAGATATTCATCAGGAGGATATCTTGAAGAATTATCAATTCCTATCTCTTCTACTGAGGCAGTTGAGAACCTGATTGCATCAGTGCTCTCATCAAAGGTAACATGAAATGTTTCCTCAGTCTGCTGTCTCCTTGTGTTGAACACTCTGAAGGCTTTTGAGACAAGTGAGTATCCCAGGAAGTATCCATCATCAGCTTTTGCATCAAATTTTCCTAAGTGATCCTTGTGATTATGAATAAACACAGGACACCCAAAGACATGAAAGTAGCTGATGTCAGGGATTCTTCCTTTGAATAACTCATATGGGGTTTTCCCATGTCTCTTGACAATGATGAATCTGTTTTGTGTATAACAGGCAGTTTTGACTGCATCAGTCCAAAAATGGTTGGAAAGGACTGATCCACATAGTATTGTCCTAGCAGCTTCAATGAGTGTTCTATTTTTCCTTTCAGCAACACCATTTTGTTCAGGTGTGTATGGAGAGGAAAAGTTTTGGGAAATACCTTTCTCATCACAGAAACATTCAAGTTCATAGTTTTTGAACTCAACACCTTTTTGTCAGTTCTAATCTGTTTGACCTTGATGTCATTTTGATTTTCAATGTTCCTGACAAAGGACATGATTGTTTCAGCTGCCTGACTCTTTTTGATCAGGAAGAATACCCAGGTGTATCTAGAGTATTCATCCACTATGACCAGAGTATACTTCTCATGGTTAGTAGACCTTGGACTGATAGGTCCAAATAGATCCATATGGAGAAGATGTAGGCAGTTCCTGATGGAAAAGTTGGTTTTGGTTTTAAAGGATGCTCTGTGATGTTTACCTTTTTCACAAGCTGAGCATGGTTTATCCTTTGAAAACACAAGTGATGGTAAGCCAAGGACCTTGTTTTGTTTCACAAGATTGTTTATGTTTTTAAAGTTCAGGTGGGTGAGTCTCTTATGCCAAAGCCAGTTGAGTGTATCAGTAGCCTTAGCAAAGAGACAAGTTCCATCCTGAGTCAGACTGGACATGTCTAATACATAAACATCTTGTCTTCTTGGTGCAATGAGGACAATTTCCTTATTTGCATTGAAGATGGTTCCTTGCTTATCATCAAACTGAACTATGTATTTTGCATCACATAGTTGACTGACACTGATCAGATTATACTTAAGACCATTTACATATGCTATCCTAGTAAAGACAATACCATTGCAGTTTACTGAACCGTAGCCTTCAGTGAGACATGATGAATTATCTGCAAATATCACTTTGGGTCCTGATTCTTCCACATATTTATGCAGACATTCCTTAACACCAGTCATGCTCCTTGAACATCCACTATCTAGATGCCAAACAGGATCCCTGGCATGCCTCTTCTTCATGGTGATGTTGACCCACTCTCCATTTCTAGCATGGCTTTTTCCCACAGCCACCTGATCCTCTTCAGAAAGTGCCATCAGTGCACTAACTCTTATTTCCTCATCTGAGGAAACCTCTTCATCATCCCAATCATATGCTTCAGCTACTAAAACCTTATTCTTTGTCTGAATAGGTTTAGATGTTTGAGCAGCCTAAGGCAATATGGGGTTAGTTTCAAGAAGTGCAAGTTTAGCTTTGATATTCCTATATTTTGTTTCAAAATCCTTTTGACCCTTGTTTTGAAATTGTTGGGTGGACTGAAACATTTTAGGTTGAAACTTGCTAGTTCCTGAGAATTTGTAAGAGGGTTCTGAGATAGTTTTAGAATAACAGTCCCTAGCAAAATGACCCTTTTTACCACATTTAAAGCATTCAGTGGTCTCATTTGCTTTTGGTTTTGTAAAGTTGGACTGATTTCTTTTGATGAAACGTCTTGAACTAGCAAGGAGTGCCCTTTCTTGGAATTCCAAGTTCAAGTCGTTCAGGTACTCCTCACCAGTCCTTTCATCAATTTCTTCTTCAGAATCCTCTTGAATATCCTGCACAACACCATTAGAATAGAAAGCAGTTGATATGGGTGTGGAGGTTAAGGCCTTTTTGGACTCAAGAGCTTTTGAGTCAGGGTATCTCCTTGAGATCAAGTTGTCTTCATAGACAAACTTCCCATAAATTTCAGGGAGCTCAAGGGTCTGAATGTGGTTAGCATTCCTCAGGCCTTGTGAGAAGTTGAGCCACTTCTCAGGGAGACTGTTGACAAAGCCAACATTTGTCTCATGCTTAGACAATACAACACCATCATTTGATAATTCATTTATCAAAGTCTTGTATCTGGTGTAGGTCTGTGAGAGACTTTCAGAGTCTTTTGCCCTGAAAGTATTATACTCAAGTTTAAGGTCCATGACCCTATTTTCCTTGGTATCTGAGGGACCCTCAAAGCTGTTTACCAAGTCATCCCAAGTTTGCTTGGCTGTTAGACAGTTGATGACTGATTCCATTACATCGTCAGGAAGACATGATATAAGGATGCTTTTCAGGCGTTGGTCTTGATTGACCACCCTCCTCTCATCAATGGTCCATTGGGCCTCAGGCTTGTTTAGCCCTGCGGCTGTCTTTGGGACAAATGGGCCATCCCTGATACAGGTGATGTAGTAGGGTTCCATACCGGTAAGATAGCAAATCATACGCTTCTTTCATTTGCTAAATTTCCCAGCTTCAAGTCTGGGTGCAATAGCAGAGTAGCTGCCACCCTTTTTGTCGACTAGCTGGGGTACATTGATATCAGCTATAGTAAGATCTTGGTTTTCAAAACCTAGAGCACTCTTGGTTAGTTTAAAAGATTTTATAAACCAGAGGCTCTGATACCACTTGTTGGTCCCTTTACAATATTAGAGTTAACTAGAAAGTTAATCTATTTCGTGTTTATGACTAATACAATGTTTAAGATTAATTCTAACAGTTATAAAACGTGAATATAAAAACACAATATTTTTCAACGTTTAAATTCTTATTAGAAATGAATCCAAGAATCTATTACCCAAGTGTTTTGCGGAACAAACACTTGGGATTGAATAGACAAGGGTATGGGGTGTCTCCTATCGAAACTCAAGTTTTGCTTGAGTGGTAACAATATACCCATTGAGCTATCTCAGTGAGTTGTATACTCTTTGTAGGAGAGAAGTTACTTTGCAAAAGTTCTAAGCTTTCAATATACAAAGCACACTTTAACTTCTCTCCCATCTGATCTATTTATACACAAGTAATCTAAGTATAAGTGATTAAAAATAATACAAGTTGTTGAGGTTGCGTGTCTGACAATTACAAATAGTAATTGTCATTTCCTAGAACCAATAGGAAAGGGCTAATTAGACTTTGGGAGTTGTTGGCTGACACTCCATGAATTTTAGCCGCAATAGGGAAGGTTGGATCTGACAAGAGAAGAGTGTTGGGCTGACACTTTTATCTTCTCAGATCTTTTCCCTATTGTTCCCGCCTTTTCTTCAGGCGTTGGTTCCTCAGTCTTTCAATCACTTTGTTGGTTGAGGAGACTGGGGTTCAGTGAGTTCTTGTCCAACACTCACTGAACCATCATCTTCTTCTTTGGCTTAAGTCCTACTCAGGGAGTACCGCCTTCCTGAGTAGTGAATCCTTCTTCTTGAATTTGCCTTAAGCATCCTAAAGATGACTCACTGAGAGGCTGTTCTCTCAGTGACTTGAATTGTTCTCGGTTTAAGTTAACACTTAGTTAATTTGTGTCCAAATCATGTTTGAAGCATTCTTGGGTTTTTTCATGACCCAACACATAGGAACTGTCAGATTCGGGAATGACCACTTTGCCACTATAATGGGCTATGGGGACTATGTCAACGGAAACATCGAGATTAGCCGTGTATACCACGTTTAAGGCCTTGGACATAACCTTTTCTCTGTAGGGCAGTTTTGTGATGGTGATTTGGAAGTTGCATTTAGGGAGAAAACCTGCTTCGTTCGTGACCTACAAGGAAACGACCTTATGACAGGCAAACAGGGAACGAGTCTCTACACCATTTCCTTGTCAGACATGACCGCTTCATCCCCAATTTGTTTACTCTCCAAGGCACACTCTACAAAATCATGGCTATGGCATAAACGTTTGTCTCATTTGAATTTCAAAACAATGACCGATCTTGCTCGTCATCAGTTAGGCGACGGTCTTCCAAGATTTCGGTATGCCAAAGATCACCTTTGTCCAGCATGTGAACAAGGGAAGAGTACTCTTGCTCATTTTCCTCCAAAAACCGATCATAGTACGGATCATGTTCTCCAACTTCTACATATGGATTTGTGCGGCCCGATGCGAGTTCAAAAAATCAACGGGAAGCGTTATATATTGTTAATCGTCGATGATTTTTAAAGATGGACTTGGGTCTACTTTCTTCGCACTAAAGATCAAGCTCCTTCGATGATCATCACCTTTCTCACCAAAATTCAGGTTCAGCTCCGCAATACCGTTAGAAAAGTCAGAACAGATAACGAAACCAAATTTAAGAATCATACTCTTCGTGAGTATTTTGAGAAAGTAGGGATTGAACATCAAACATCTATTGCACGCAGCCCAGAACAGAATGGAGTTGTCGAAAGACGAAATAGGACGTTAGCGGAAGCTGCAAGGACGATGTTGATAAACGCTCAATTACCTGATTACCTGATGCGTGCGTTTTTTTGTTCTTATTCTTTTATAAACCCGGCAACGGCGCCAAAAACTTGATGCGTGCGATGTGTCGTTGCGGATTAGCAGTATTAATGCCTACTCAAGTTTTAAATTTATATTTAGCCGACTTATCAATAACACACACACTTAACGAGCAGTGTACCCGGTCAGTATGAATATAATGGTAAGTAGAGTGTCGATCACTAAGAGTGGAACGTATTATCTAGTTATTCTAATCAGTATTTTAATATCCTAAGTTAGCTATACAACCTAATCTAACGCAAGGGGGTTCAGCCTGAGAGACTGGCACGGTTTGGTTATGATTAAATAGTAAACTAAACTAATGAGCACGAATCAGCGATTAGCACACACGTACACAGATAGATACTTGAGACAATAAGAAGACCTCTCCTGATAATTAAGTAGCTTGTCACTTGTTTTATTGCTAGTTTTATATGAAGTGTATATAATTAAACCTTTCTCGTTGGCTCTAATCTTATCGGCGAGTAAACCCTTAATGATTACTTATGTCTATCCCACTATCCTAGAAACAATAGAATAAATAGGCGAGGAAGGGGCATGGCGACCCAAGCAATGCTCAGCTAGACACAGAGGTTATCAATGCACTAATAAAAGTCACCAAAGACATCAACATATAAACTTTAATTAATGGGAAAGCAATTTTAAGGGGTGCGCATGATATTCCGTAGTCACATGACATCAGCCCATCAATCCTGATGAATTAAAGTGTACTAATACAATAAAACAAAACTACTTAATGAATTGAATACATGCAGGATCTTCTTACAGCTCTTGTATCTTCGTTCAGGGTGTGTCTTGTGCTGCTAATACGTCTGAATTCGTCTCTGGTTTGGTACTCGTACGTATGGTATCTTGCACACAAAATTCGTCTGACTTTGGGGTATTTATAGTTTCTGTCTGAGGGTTAGATGCGGCGCATTGGATAAGTAGATGCGGCGCATTGACTTAACTTCGCGTGGGGTCCAAGATTAATATATTCAGGAATATTCATATACCGCCTTAAGATGCGGCGTAACTCCATTTCTCTATGCGGCGCATGTCCTTTGCTGTCTTGGATTGTAACTTGTGAAATCTTGATAGTGATACGCCGTATGTAAGAAGTATGTTGCGGCGTATCTGGAGCAGAATGATCTTGATCTTGTACATTTCAGTAGACTCTTAACATCTTGCTTGTTTTGCTCCATAATTAGTCCAAAATCGCCAAGTTTCACATAATACTTGTTTTTACCTGAGAATTACAAAAGTAAACATTAACGTATCAATTCTCATATATAATATAATAAAACAAGTCAAATAAATAGGATAAATGATGATAATAAAATGTACTTATTTGAGTTCATCAAATATCCCCCCACTTGAACTTTACTTGTCCCCAAGTAAACCTTAGAATAAATCTTATGAAAATGTATCCTAAAGGATATTAGGATTTATTTTTATATTTAAGCATGTATTCGTATTGTCATAATTGCACAACCAAACACTTAACGAATTAGAAATAAAATAAAATATTTTGACAAAAGCAAATCTAATCGTTTAACTGTCCAGTCGTGACGAATATTCTATCATAAGCTTGGCAAGTATACGCATCTCCCCCACTAAAGCCAAGGAATAACAAGTCTAAAGCGGTAAAAAGGGTTTGTTGGTTAAGGGTTAATCATTCTTCTTAATCTCTATCGATCTCACATTCCAGAAAAGGCGACAAAATCACAAATACATGATCGAATCCACGACCACGATACTTGCAATTGCTCAAATCCTTAACTCGAATGGGCTAAAGATAGGACCAAGCAATCTTTACCAATAATATTATATCAAAAAGGGCGACAAAATCATAAATACATAGCCGAATCCACGACTACGATACTTAAGATTGCTCAAATCCCTAATCTCAATAAATCAAAGGTTTGGATAGAGAATGATGTAGGGTATGGATAATATTTGGGATACAAATTGGTGTAAAATGAAAAATAAACAAAACAGATAAATTAAAATCCTAAGTGTGGTAAATTACTTTCCCAACCATCCCATGAATAAGACTCATATCATTGAATAACTCACGCTTTAACACTTGAAACACACGCTTTAGGTAGACACGAATTATACTCAACAAGATCTCAATCAAAGAATAACCTTAGTTGGCGTTCCCATAACGGCCAACTCCCATTCAATCCATAAATATAATATACAACAAATAGTGGTGAAGTTGGTTAAAACAAACTTCCAACTTTTTTTTTTTTTTTTTTTTTTTTTTTTTTGACATCAACATATATGTGTAAAATTTCACAACTTTTCTATCACTATTTTTCCGGATAATTTTTCCATACTCTTCATACTTTCAGAAATAACTGTAATAGTGAAAGTAGTAAACACACGAAAAATAAACTCAAAGATATACAATATTTACTTTCATACCAATTGCATTGTGCAATTTCCCGACTTAACCAAAGATAATGAATTACGCACGCGAACACAGGTAATGTAAGGAAACACACTTTGCCTAAAGCAATTAACCACGGATTTTAATCTACAGGGTAGGCTAAGGTGTAAGGGTGTAACGAAACATTATAACAAAGGTGTAAGAAACGAAAGGAATAGCTCTGAGTGTTTTTCTAGGGTATCTTACTCTAAAAGTGAGAGTAACAAAGGGTTTATACGGGGGTTAACTAACCAGTGTAGTTAGTTAATATCACATAACATATAAAGGCTATTTGGGTGTAATCCTAGAAATTTACCAATTTAGACAAGTCACTCCAATTATATAGATAATACTTATTATGGTGGTCTCGAATAGTATACAAGCCAAGTTCAAAAGTTTACAAGTCACCGGCACACTCATAGATTTGTGAATTTTGATAACTTCACAATTTTTGGAAATAATGTTATGTGTGCAGCTATGTAATTTAGACTTTAAACAAAAACATGCTATAAAAATGTTAAAATTTAAGCATATTAAGTATATTTTAAGCATATTTTGAAAAAGTTTAGGACAAGTAAGTGTTCTAATTCTCCAATCCCCCCACTTAAGTTAAACAACGTCCTCGTTGTTTGTATCAAAAATTAAAAACTGGAAAATAAAAGAATTAGAACAGAAAAACTCCCCTGAGATTTGCTCGGTATGATCCTCCATTATTCGTATAAGAGCAAAAATCAACTTTCTTGTGGATTAGAACGTTTAAGCTTCATAGATGATGTATCCACAGAAATGCAGGAATCTATAATACCATTTAGACTTTAACACACCTGAGTTAAGAAGGTTCAAACTTGCATAATACATTAGTAGTTAGTAAAAATAAAACTTAAAAAAAATTAAAATGAAAATCATCAGGTCAGTCGATACGCCGTATCTTATGGAAGAAGATACGCCGTATCGAGCCTGGAATAAATACGAATCAGAATAAAAGATGCGTCGCATCCTTAACCAGGGATGCGCCGCATTAAAATACTGACAGAAAGTTTTAAAGTCAAAAATAAAAATGCAGAAAATTAAATAAGATATGACCAGTGCACATGATGCGCCGCATCTTATGATGGAGATGCGCCGTATCTATCTAAATTCGTTGACTGGTCAATAAGTTTTAATTAGTCAGAGATACGACGCTTAGAATACTAAGATCCGTCGTATTGTTGTGCCAGTGAACAAAATTTAAATAAGGAACGTACCTTGGCCTCCGCAACGCGTTTCCTTATACATCAAATTTGGGGTAAAACGGTATACCATATGATATATATAAATTCAAGATAAGAGCAATAGGCATATCCGTTTTATTAATGATTATAATCTTTATTGTTTAATGGATAATGATTTACTCCAAGGTTAAGAGCAAATATCGTTTTAAGCTTACAAAATTGAGATTATATTCGAGAGAGGTTTCGTAGAGAACTCTCTATAAGGCTAGGTAAATTATTGTAGAGGATACCTGGAATTCTATTTCAAGAATTTTAAGATACTCAATGTTACCAGTACTGAATTCTCCTCCACTCTTGTCGTCTTATTACAGCCTTTCAATCATCAAAGGTTTGATTACTCCAGCTAGCGTCTCTTGGTTAGGTTCAGAATGTAATCTTCCATAGTGATGCTTAAGCCATCATTTATCCTGAAAGTAAACCAACTTGTGCACGAGAGTAGTGGAACGATCAAAGTGAATATCAAAAATCGACTATATTTATTAAATTTAAATGCGTCGTATTAACAGAAGCTAATGCGCCGTATTTTCGTTACGTTTCAAAATACAAGATTTTTGATTCAGAAGATGCGCCGTATCGACAGGGATCGATGCGTCGTATCTGTTTAATAATTCGAAAACTGTTTTTAATTTAAATAATAAATACGCCGTATCTGTTAAAACAGATGCGTCGTATGGCGTTAGGGTTTAGAAAAATTTCTTATAAAAAACAGAATACGCCGTATCTTGGGGAAAGATGCGTCGTACTCGAATTTATTAAACGCGTTGTATTTTAAAAAAATTAAACGCAATACGCCGTATCTGTGAAAACAGATGCGCCATATCGTTTGTATTAGCACAGTACAACGATAGCGGAATGTAGAAAAATAGAAAAAGAAAAACAAAAAAAATAAAAACAAACAAAAAGAAACAAAAATTAAAGAAAATAAAAAACACACAAAAACAGAAAATATGCAAATTATACAATGAATGCAATTTATCTAATATATAACAGGGTTAGTGGTTAGAATCTAAAAAAAGAAAAACCTAATTAAAATACTAATCAAATTAACAGATAATAACAATTCACTCCCCGGCAGCGGCGCCAAAAAGTTGATGCGTGCGTTTTTTGTTCTTATTCTTTTATATCCCCGGCAACGGCGCCAAAAACTTGATGCGTGCGATGTGTCGTTGCGGATTAGCAGTATTAATGCGTACTCAAGTTTTAAATTTATATTTAGCGGACTTATCAATAACACACACACTTAACGAGCAGTGTACCCGGTCAGTATGAATATAATGGTAAGTAGAGTGTCGATCACTAAGAGTGGAACGTATTATCTAGTTATTCTAATCAGTATTTTAATATCCTAAGTTAGCTATACAACCTAATCTAACGCAAGGGGGTTCAGCCTGAGAGACTGGCACGGTTTGGTTATGATTAAATAGTAAACTAAACTAATGTGCACAAATCAGCGATTAGCACACATGTACACAGATAGATACTTGAGACAATAAGAAGACCTGTCCTGATAATTAAGTAGCTTGTCACTTATTTTATTGCTAGTTTTATATGAAGTGTATATAATTAAACCTTTCTCGTTGGCTCTAATCTTATCGGCGAGTAAACCCTTAATGATTACTTATGTCTATCCCACTATCCTAGAAACAATAGAATAAATAGGCGAGGAAGGGGCATGGCGACCCAAGCAATGCTCAGCTAGACACAGAGGTTATCAATGCACTAATAAAAGTCACCAAAGACATCAACATATAAACTTTAATTAATGGGAAAGCAATTTTAAGGGGTGCGCATGATATTCCGTAGTCACATGACATCAGCCCATCAATCCTGATGAATTAAAGTGTACTAATACAATAAAACAAAACTACTTAATGAATTGAATACATGCAGGACCTTCTTACAGCTCTTGTATCTTCGTTCAGGGTGTGTCTTGTGCTGCTAATACGTCTGAATTCGTCTCTGGTTTGGTACTCGTACGTATGGTATCTTGCACACAAAATTCGTCTGACTTTGGGGTATTTATAGTTTCTGTCTGAGGGTTAGATGCGGCGCATAGGATAAGTAGATGCGGCGCATTGACTTAACTTCGCGTGGGGTCCAAGATTAATATATTCAGGAATATTCGTACACCGCCTTAAGATGCGGCGTAACTCCATTTCTCTATGCGGCGCATGTCCTTTGCTGTCTTGGATTGTAACTTGTGAAATCTTGATAGTGATACGCCGTATGTAAGAAGTATGTTGAGGCGTATCTGGAGCAGAATGATCTTGATCTTGTACATTTCAGTAGACTCATAACATCTTGCTTGTTTTGCTCCATAATTAGTCCAAAATCGACAAGTTTCACATAATACTTGTTTTTACCTGAGAATTACAAAAGTAAACATTAACGTATCAATTCTCATATATAATATAATAAAACAAGTCAAATAAATAGGATAAATGATGATAATAAAATGTACTTATTTGAGTTCATCATTACCTCTGGGCTGAAGTCGTCTCAACCGCTTGCTACACCCAAAACCATTATATGATCAACAAAAGGCACAACAAAACCCCATATGAACTTGTTCACAGACGAAAACCAAACATAAATTACTTTCATGTATTTGGGGCCCTCTATTACCTAAATAATGATCGTGATGACCTTGGAAAGCTGAAAGCCAAAGCTGATATTGGAATCTTTGTTGGATACTGTGAAAATTCAAATGGTTTTCGTATCTGGAACCGTCGAACTAGGGAAATTCAAGAGACAATACACGCTCGTTTTGATGAACTCACCGATATGGCTTCTGAGCAAAACAGCTTAGGACCCGCTACTAACCGTCTGAACTTCCCTGATCAATCAGCTACACCACTGTCACTCAACCGTAAGGATTTGGAAGACTTGTTTGCTCCGCTGTTCGATGATTCTCTTGTTAGTCGTGCTTTCGATGTATCCACCAGTTCCGCTGCACAACCCGTCAATATTCAAGTACATGATACACCTACTACAACAACAGTTGCTGCAGATGCACCTCCAACAGATACATCATCATCCGTAGAACAAACAACTTCTAATATTGAGAATGCAGCTGAAGATCCCCTCTTATCTCATGAAGTACCCACACCCGCAGATTTTTATGGAAATGCTTTCTTCAATCCATTTGCTCCGGCTCCCACCATTCCAGATATTGCTGGGTCGTCAACGAGCAACTTGGATCCGTCAAATATGCACAACAATTTTCAACACTACCCTTCTACCCACAAATGGACCAAGGATCACCCTTTAGTGAACGTGATTGGAAATCCAGACAATCCGGTCATGACACAGAAAAGACTCCACACAGACGGTGAAACTTGCATTTATGCACTCTCCGTTTGTCAAGCAGAACCCAAGAATATTAAAGAAGCCTTAACTTACGACAATTGGATTGAGTCAATGCAAGAAGAACTTGATCAAATCAAGCGTCTTGAAGTTTGGGAACTGGTAGAAAGACCGGATGGAGTATACGTTCTCGGACTGAAATGGATCTGGAAGAAAAAATTGGATGCTGATGGCACAATTATTCGTAACAAATCTCGGTTGGTTGCCAAAGGTTTCAGTCAAGAAGAAGGTATCGACTTTGAGGAATCCTTTGCACCAGTGGTGATGAAGCGAAAAGTGTACCGCTTTTAGGGGGTCATTTAAGCCCTAAATCGTATTTATTTGATCAAATATTGCCCTAAATCGTTCCTTTTGTCATTTTAGGTACTTTGGAGAAGAAATCCGGAAAAGGAAGCATTTTGGACGTTTTTGGAGCATAAAAGTGAAGAAAAAGACAAAGTCTCCAAAGCTGCTGGAAAAGTACACGTGACGGCATCAAGGATTGCTCCTGACGGCGTCACGGCTTGGCAAAAGAGGTGGATATGACAAATACACGTGACGCGCCAGAAAGTTTTATAAAGGAAGTCTGACGGCGTCACCCTTTAAGGTGATCAAGGCCGTCACGGTCAAAGTTAAAGAGAGACGGCGTCAAGCACAATTTTGACGACGTCAACCCTTGACGCGCCAGAGTGGATTTTGGAGGATTAAAGAGGGACGGCCTCAGGAAGACCATCCGGGAACCCTAGCCGCGGCGAGGTGACGGCGTCACCTCCTACAACGTGACGCCGTCAGCCCCTAAATTCTATATATAGTTTTGCAATTTTTAGTCATTAGTGTGCAACTTTGTGAGGATAAACCCTAGACGAATTTTCTGCCATTTTTAAGGGTTTTATACACTTGGATCTCCCATGTTTAATTGAAGATAAGTAATCAATTAATCATTCAATATGTCTATGTGTTGTTTGATTATATCTTGTTCTTGTCTTTTAATTAACATGCTAGGCTAGATTTATCTTGTGTTTGCTTAGATCTAATGAAACCTAACTATTGATTATTGGTTGTTGGTGTGTTATCAATTGTAGTGGATGATTGTTTATCGATGTTAGGCTTAAGAAAACTGGCTAACCTCCTATACGATAACTTGCTTGAACGTCTTAAGAAACATGAACCAATGCGTACTAAGGTTTTTATGGTTGTATTTAATGCATGAGCGAATTCTAGTGATCCCATGTTTGGAGCTTCTTAGCCGGCTCGACATAGGAGTGAAGTAGGAGCTTATAGAGTTGGGGAAGTACGTACGCCACCCCACGATTGGTATTAAGGAATACACCCGTCATCCACGCAATTAGTACACACTAATCAACCGGTAAAAGATAGTTAGGGAGTAAGGAAATCTAAGTAAACACATTTCTCCCCATATAAGTTCCACAACCTTTTTATTTTCAGTTATTTTATTTTATTTGCAATTGTAGTTATTTGGGTTAGTTGACTAGCAACTAATTCCGCCCACTCCTTCAAACTCGAGATTTTACTTGCTTTCATAAAAATATAAAAATACAAAAAGAATCTTCCCTCACCCTTAGACCTATTAGAGTAGTTTTTCAATCCTAACGACACTATTCTCCTAGAGAACGATCAATCCCCCGGTACTTGCCACTACACTATACTACATCGGTCAGGTACACTGCCTGGTGGGGATTGCAAGCCTCTTGAGAACCCTCGAGAGGTAAAACCTGTTGTAAGGTCGCAAAACCACGCATCAAGTTTTTGGCGCCGCTGCCGGGGAATAGTTATTGTTTAGGTTGAATTTTTATTTTATTAGGTCTACTCACTAGATTCCTTTCTAGTGAGATTTATTTTATTTTATTTTTCTAGGTTTTCTTGTAGTCTATCTTTTTCTTTGTGCCCTTTGTTTGTAAAACCATTTTCATTTGTCACTATGATGGATGAAATTCCATTTAGATCATTGACAATAGAGGAACAATTATATTTCACCAGTAGATTTATTTCCTATCATTCCTATGAATTTTTGTGTGATCTTTGTGATTTCCAAAAGGAGTTAGGGGTAAGGTTAGATGGGTTTAATGAATTCTATGCATGTGAGATTTCTATTAGACGAGCATTATCTGGATCAATTCCTTTTAGTCAGGCCCTTTGGATGAATTTTGAGGAAAGTTTCCTAACCATGACCCATAAGTGGAACGAATTGGTGGATTCGTATGAGCAAAGAGACCTAGTTTCTAAGAACATGGACTTAGAATCAAACCAAGATTCTGAGATGGTTAGTTGCATGAGTGGGATAGATTTCACCAAAACATACGACACACATGAGGGTAGAGTTGAGCCACTTAGCTGCATGCCATGGTTAGGCCCTACCATAATACAAGATGAACACATTGGTGATCTTAATGTGATGGAGGATATAGTAGAGAACCCAAACCCACCAAGTACCCCACAAGTCCCACCATTGTCTGAGGCATACTCACCGCCCTTGACTTACCCGGAAGAAGTAGAAGAGACTATAGGAACCCCAATAGAGGTAGAACCCTTGGACCAAACACAACTAGAGGATATAGGTTTGAATACTTGTAGTCATAACCTTTCTTTTAGTTATATGGAAGTTCCTAGTTTTGATGAACCGGAGCCTCAGCCAAAACCGTTACCTAATCTTCCATCCTTAGATGTGAATTTAGGAATTGAAAAAGGTCCCGATCCACCCATCAAACCATATAGTCCGGGTAGTTTTACGATAAAGGTAGTAGACTCTAAGCCTTGTAGAGAGGAAGCTAACATAGGAGTGAACCATGACCTTACATACTTACATCACCCATTTATTATTGATCACAAGAAACATTATGGGTTTAAACCGGGTTTATTAGGTCAAAGTGGATTCTTAACTTGGAGTCTCTCGAAGTTGATAGAAGATGATCCCTTTCTAGGAGAAAATCTTAATCCGCCCACTAACCCAATTGAATTAGGTAAGGTTATGATGATAGGATCCCGCACCTTTGAGCATATAATTCACCTGTCACTCTTTCCTCACGTGGCATATTTCCACCCTAAGGGTGTGTATCGCTACTTTCACCCACACTTAATCCTAAGTGTAGGGAAAACCTCCCCTATTTCCGTTAAATAAGGGTAGAGTCAGGCTCGTGACTCGAACAAAAACAAGCGCTTCTTGGGAGGCAACCCAAGCTTTATTTGCTTTGTGTGTTTATTTATTTGTTTGTTTGATTTTATTTGCTTCCGTATGTATGTTTAATTTTTATTATTATTGATTCATGTTCAAAACTAAATTGTGAAAATGCTTTATCTTGTTTTTAACTTCGTCTTAACTACATATAAAGGTATTTTGCAAAAGATAAGTGTAAGGGAAATCCAAATCGGTTTATTAGAACAAATGAACATGAATCATAACAATATTAAATTAACATACATATTAGTAATTGTTTGAGTCAAATGCTTGTATCGAGTCATAATGATGTTTTGCAGGAATTCCAGGAAGTAAGGTATAGGTTTTTCCAGAAATTTTCCGGAAACTTAACATGAGAATTCTGTCAGATCATTTCTGACGGCGTCAGGCCTTACAACCTGACGGCGTCAGGTTTTAATTTTCTGAAATTTTTGAAAGTTTTGTTTTTCTACCGGAATCATAAAATTTTTTATTAAATCTCTAACTTATAAACTCCAGGAATCTGCAAAATAATCATTCCACAAGCATTATATCCTTATATAGATTTATCCCGCCGATGTTATGTAGGTTTTCGTGTTTGTTTTCTCAGGTTTAACAGGTTATTTTGGACAAGGAGATGAATGTGGAATCTAGCTTTTGGCGCTGCTTTAGTCTTGAAGCTTCAACATTACCTTGGAAGAAGATCTAACCATGTTACCTCTTTATCCACCAAGCGAATCAGGGGAGTATTTGATTTCATTCTTTTACCTTATTTACTTTTACATCTTGTTATTTGAACATTGGGGACAATGTTCATCTTAAGTGTAAGGGGGTGGGGGGGGGGGTAAAGTACGATACCTTAGAGAATGCTATTACGCTTGATTTTTGTTTGTTTAATGGTAGATGTGTAATAAAACTGAGAGAAATACCTGTTAAGGCAATTTTAGTGCCAAATTTAAATTTTTTTACAACATATAGGAGTGAAACTTTGATCTTAATGAGCGTCTCATGGATAGGAGTTATATGACTAGCACAAAAACCGTACCACTAAAAAATTTTCCACCCCAAATATGTGAGGTTCGCCCCTAGAATTGGTAGGAAAAGCATTTATGCTGTGATGTGTGTACCGGTAGCACTTAGATTGTAGAACTTGCGTTAGGACCATTCCGAGGCCACAAGTGAGACTACATTCGTGTAGTTAGATTTACTACATGATAAGAGGCATTAGGATTAACCCATTGTTTTACACCTGTGTTTTTGTTATAATTACATTGGCTACATTGGTCAAGTAATTGTCCCACACCCTTTGCGTTGTACTCATTTTTAGTACACGATACCCCTATTACACCCCTCAGAGCCTATCTTTTCGTTTCTAACTTTAAGCATTTTACTTAAAGGAAGAATTTGTTTACACCCCACTTAAATGTACACCCAAATCGCCTTAGCCTACCTTGTATGCACTCATTTTTAGTGCATTATTGTGACAACATTTGTTTAAACCCCAAGTTAATTATCTAATTGATTACATGGTTGCTAAGTCGAGTCATATCCTTGTACATATTGTTTTGGGACGATTGGGACTCATGGGTAAAGTACTAGTGTAATGGAGTAATGGGGAAGAACAACATTATTACCCCTATATGTGCTAAATATTTTAAAAGTACTCCAAGTGTTTCGATTATCTTAATTCGAGTCATTAGAATAGTTATTTGTAAAGTTATGTAAAAGTTCAAGTGTAAGGGGAATGCAACGCCCCTATGATGTATTATTTTGGATGGTAGGGCAAGAGTGTATAAAAAAAAAATCGAAAAAATCAAGAAAAAATACAAAAAAAATGAGAAAAAGAAAAGTAGAAAAAACATACGGACTACCATCCCGTTTCATTTTATGTTTATTTTATGTTTTTGTTATTTTGTTTTTAGCTTAAGTCGAGTCTAGTCTTGGCTTAGCAACGCCATATTGTACATGTAATTAATCAAGATCTTTAACTCGCCACCTAACGTTATAACCCGTTTAAAAGCCCTCTTTGATAGTTTATCTTAGGTGCTTACGCCTAGTGGAGGAGGTTTTTGATCCTTTCCCAAGCCTATGGTAATCTATTTTCTATGACAGGTAGTGAGAGATATTATTCATTTTCATTTATGAGATATACTTTTATGACACCTGAGAGATGTGAGTATCTAAACACTACTTGTGAGGTGCTAGTTTGTAATCTCCGTGCTTATTATGATTAAAGTGGAATGACTATTTGTTGTAATTACTTTTATATTAGCGTTAAATGACCCCTAACTTGTATTTTGATTAGAATAAAAGCGCATTTGCTTGAGGACAAGCAAATCTCAAGTGTAAGGGTATTTGATGAAGCGAAAAGTGTACCGCTTTTAGGGGGTCATTTAAGCCCTAAATCGTATTTATTTGATCAAATATTGCCCTAAATCGTTCCTTTTGTCATTTTAGGTACTTTGGAGAAGAAATCTGGAAAAGGAAGCATTTTGGACGTTTTTGGAGCATAAAAGTGAAGAAAACGACAAAGTCTCCAAAGCTGCTGGAAAAGTACACGTGACGGCGTCAAGGATTGCTCCTGACGGCGTCACGGCTTGGCAAAAGAGGTGGATATGACAAATACACGTGACGCGCCAGAAAGTTTTACAATGGAAGTCTGACGGCGTCACCCTTTAAGGTGATCAAGGCCGTCACGGTTTAAGTTAAAGAGAGACGGCGTCAACCCTTGACGCGCCAGAGTGGATTTTGGAGGATTAAAGAGGGACGGCGTCAGGAAGACCATCCGGGAACCCTAGCCGCGGCGAGGTGACGGCGTCACCTCCTACAACGTGACGCCGTCAGCCCCTAAATTCTATATATAGTTTTGCAATTTTTAGTCATTAGTGTGCAACTTTGTGAGGAGAAACCCTAGACGAATTTTCTGCCATTTTTAAGGGTTTTATACCCTTGGATCTCCCATGTTTAATTGAAGATAAGTAATCAATTAATCATTCAATATGTCTATGTGTTGTTTGATTATATCTTGTTCTTGTCTTTTAATTAACATGCTAGGCTAGATTTATCTTGTGTTTGCTTAGATCTAATGAAACCTAACTATTGATTATTGGTTGTTGGTGTGTTATCAATTGTATTGGATGATTGTTTATCGATGTTAGGCTTAAGAAAACTGGCTAACCTCCTATACGGTAACTTGGTTGAACGTCTTAAGAAACATGAACCAATGTGTACTAAGGTTTTTATGGTTGTATTTAATGCATGAGCGAATTCTAGTGATCCCATGTTAGGAGCTTCTTAGCCGGCTCGACATAGGAGTGAAGTAGGAGCTTATAGAGTTGGGGAAGTACGTACGCCACCCCACGATTGGTATTAAGGAATACACCCGTCATCCACGGAATTAGTACACACTAATCAACCGGTAAAAGATAGTTAGGGAGTAAGGAAATCTAAGTAAACACATTTCTCCCCATATAAGTTCCACAACCTTTTTATTTTTAGTTATTTTATTTTATTTGCAATTGTAGTTATTTGGGTTAGTTGACTAGCAACTAATTCCGCCCACTCCTTCAAACCCGAGATTTTACTTGCTTTCATAAAAATATAAAAATACAAAAAGAATCTTCCCTCACCCTTAGACCTATTAGAGTAGTTTTTCAATCCTAACGACACTATTCCCCTAGAGAACGATCAATCCCCCGGTACTTGCCACTACACTATACTACATCGGTCAGGTACACTGCCTGGTGGGGATTGAAAGCCTCTTGAGATCCCTCGAGAGGTAAAACCTGTTGTAAGGTCGCAAAACCATGCATCAAGTGGCAAGACTTGAAGCCGTTTGCATGTTTCTGGCGTATGCTGCCCCACAAGAACATCACTGTTTACTAAATGGACGTGAAGACTGTATTCCTGAATGGACAACTTCGTGAAGAAGTGTGTCACACAACCAGAGGGCTTCGTCGACCCAGAACATCCAAATCATGTGTATCGGCTCAAGAAAGCCCTCTATGGCCTTAAACAAGCCCCGATGGCATGGTACGATAAACTGTCTGCATTCCTAATTGCTAATCATTTCACCAAAGGATCTGTTGATCCTACACTGTTTATACAAAAATACGTGGAGGACATCTTAATAGTTCAAATTTATGTAGATGACATCATTTTTGGTTCAACTCATAAAAAGTACTCAAATGCTTTTGCTAAACTAATGAAACAAAACTTTGAGATGTCCATGATAGGTGAACTTACGTTCTTCTTAGGACTGCAAGTTCATCAATCCCCCTGTGGTATTTTCTAAACCAGTCCAAATATGCTCTAGAAATTTTGAAAAAGCATGGCATGACAAGTTGTGATACATATAATACTCCAATGTCTGCATCATCTCCAAAGCTGGATGCTGATTTACATGGGACACCAATTGACCCTACCAAATACCATAGTATGATTAGGTCACTCATGTATCTAACAGCCAGCATACCAGACATTATATTTGCAACATATCTTTGCTCTCGCTATCAGTCTAGACCTACTAAAAGACACCTCTCTGAGGTTAAACGAATCCTTCGATACATAAAGGGAACCATTCATTTGGGGATCTGGTATCCGAAGGATTCTGGCTTTGAACTAATTGCATTTTCAGATGATGATCATGCAGGTTGCTTAGATACCCGTAAAAGTACGTCTGGAGGAGTGCAGTTCCTTGGAGACAAACTTGTCTCTTGGCAGTCAAAGAAGCAAAATTGTACATCACTGTCATCAACTGAATCAGAATACGTAGCCATGTCAGCATGTTGTGCTCAAGTCATCTGGATGAGATCACAACTGATGGACTACGTTTATGTATTCAACAAGATTCCAATGTACTATGACTCAAAGAGTGCCATTGCCATCTCGTGCAATACCGTTCAGCATTCGAAGTCTAAACACATAGCACTTCGATACCATTTCATCAAGGAGCATGTGGAACAGGGTACTATTGAACTTTATTTTGTGGGTACAGAATACCAACTGGCAGAATTATTCAACAAAGCCTTGCCTCATGCAAGATTTGTGGAATTAGTTCACCAGATTGGTATGAGGTGTTTGACTCTAGAGGATTTAAACAACTTTCTTACAAACAATTAAAGAAAGTCAAACACCAAAACTATCTTTGTAAATATTTTATCAATAACACAAAAAGATTTTTCATTTCTTTTCAAAAAAAAAATGCATGCAAGTACAAAATTTTCATCAACACTTTGTTTCAAAACATTACCAATTCTTTCTGAACAAGTGTTGAGGGGGAGAAAGAAATTCAAATTTTAAAATTTTCATTAAAATTTGTACTTGCACATTTTCATTAAAATTGTTGCTTTACAAAATGGTGGAAATTATACTTGTGTGATACCCTCCTTGATCTTAAAAATGGTCTCAAATACTCATAAGTCGAGGGGGAGTATTAAAATTGTTCTTGTCAAAAACATGTTAAGTCTAGTTAACAAGATTGTGAGTGAGGACTAAGATTGAAAAACAATGTGGTTAGGGGACTTAATGTGGCTAGAATTGGAAACTTAAAATTTTGACAAAGTCAAAACAGTCACTATTGCATTAATTGCATTACAATTGCAGTCAATAGCTTTCACCAACCGTATTAAATTTTTTCACCTACTCTATCCACAGCTCAAAATCAAACAAGAAATTCGGTCAAGAATCTGCTAATCTGTGAGTGTTTAAACGTTGTTCATATGATTTTAAGACATGGTTTTAAAGGATTTTAACATCCAACGGTTAAATCTTTCATAATCGAGTCTTTTAGATTTAGGGTTTATATTGATTCGGGTTGTTATGATTTTGTGTGTTTGTGATGAAATTGAATGGTGGGTTTTGGTCGGAATCGTATCCTAAACATGTTACAAGTCTTTAATCGAAACCAGAAACACGATTGGTGATTATTTATGAATTAGGGTTTATATGTCGAAATTGGGGAAAGTGAGTTAAGTGTGTTATAGCCTAATTAATGTATTGAGATAGTATTCATGAGTGTTGAATTACATGTTTTAACTATTAAATCGAACCCAAAAACACATTTGAAGCAATTTCGATGAGTAGGGTTTTAGATGAACTCGTATAAGTTCTATCTTTTGATTTTGTGGTTAAAATGTGTTAAGATATGGACCAAAGAACTCAGGAACATCATATGAATCTATAGGAATCAGTTAAGCAAAATTCTAACAAGTTTTTGTAAATTCCGATAATTTGATTAGAGTTTGTCAGAATTGAGTGCTGTTGCCTTTTAATTTGATAAACAAGGTTTAATGTGTAAAGAATAACTTGTGAATTGGTTTAATTGAACAGGAAAACCAAATTTCGACAAAGAACCAAGAAAAATGTCTGTCTACAGTGTTTAGAAATTGTCGAAATTGTAAAATCCGTCGAAATTGGATAAGTTTTGTCGGAATTGCAAAATCTATCGAAATTGGATAAAATTGTCGCAATTGCTCAAAACTTGTCGAAATTCAACATTTTTATCGCAATTGGGCTAACTTTATCGCAATTTCAGATTTCCATCGCAATTGGACAAGACTTATCGCAATTCAGGTTTTTCCATCGGAATTGGTCAAAAGTCATCGAAATTCAAAATCATCGAAATTGGACCATTAATCTGTCGGAATTTGTAAAATTGTCGAAATTGGTCAAAATTGTTACTTGTCGCAATTTAACTGTCTAAATTCACTCAAGTCACAAATTATCGAAATTAATCAAATTGACACTTAAAGGAATTCAACTTTAATAAATATTGATGCGCGTGATGTGTCGTTGCGGTTTAGCAGTTTTAATGCCTACTCAAGTTTTAAATTTATATTTAGCCGACTTATCAATAACACACACACTTAACGAGCAGTGTACCCGGTCAGTATGAAGATAATGGTAAGTAGAGTGTCGATCACTAAGAGTGGAACGTATTATCTCGTTATTCTAATCAGTATTTTAATATCCTAACGCAAGGGGGTTTCAGCCTGAGAGACTGGCACGATTTGTTGCAATTAAATAATAAAATAAACCAATAGGCACGAATCAGCAAGTAGCACACACGTACACAGATAAATACTTGAGACAATAAGAGGGCTGTCCTTATGATTAAGTAGATTGTCACTTGTTTTATTGATAGCTTTATATGAAGTGTATGTAGTTAACCCTTTCTCGTTGGTCCTATTCTTATCGGCGAGTAAACCCTTAATGATTACTTATGTCTAAAAGTTATTCCTAAGTGATCAATTTAGTAATAACCGTGGGAGCCACATTATGTCCCGCAGTCAAATGCCCGCAAGCCACTAATAAACACAGAGGTTATCAATGCACTAATAAGTAGTAACCAAAGACATCAACATATAAACTTTAATTGATGGGAAAGCAAGTATTAAAGGGAGTGCAATCTTTCGTTGTCACATTACACAAGCCACCAATCCTGATGAATTAAAGTTTGCTAACACAATAAAACAAAACTACTTAATGAATTAAACACATGCAGCACCTTCTTACAGCTCTCGTATCTTTGATTTGGGTGTGTCTTGTGCTGCCTCCTTGACTGAATTCGTCCTTTGTTTCTCCTGTTCGAACTTCGGTTTTAGGTTTTCCGGACCTTTTTTAATGCCCACGAAATTCGTCTGGCTTTGGGGTATTTATAGTTTCTGTCTGAGGGAAGATGCGGCGCATCTACTAAGTAGATGCGGCGCATGTACTTAACTTCGCGTGGGGTCCAAGATTATAATATTCAGGAATATTCGTACACCGCCAGAAGATGCGGCGTAACTCCATGATTAGATGCGGCGCATGTCCTCTTGTATCTTGGATCGTATCTGGTGATATCTTGATATAGATGCGGCGCATGTCGAGAGTGAGATGCGGCGCATCTGGAGCAGAATTGACTTGATCTTGTCCATGTCAGTAGACCTTCAACTTTATGCACGTTTTGCTCCATTATTAGTCCAAAATCGCTAAGTCTCACCAAATGCTTGTTTTTACCTGAGAATTACAAAAGTAAACGATTAAGTATCAATCCTCATACATAATATAGTAAAACAAGTCAAATTAATAGGATAAATGATAGTAATAAAATGTACTTATTTGAGTTCATCAGGAATTCAACTTTAATAAATATTGACATGATGTCCAAAGATGTTAATTGCGATACTTAAACATCTAATATCAAATTAAGCAATTAAAAGGTCACATGAATGATAACAAAAGTTAACTATTTGCTAACTTTCATGTATCCTGCAAATCTGTTCTTGATTGATGTTTCAGATATCTCAAATGGCTGCACAACAATAACCACCACTCCCAATGCTCACAAAGGCTGATGTTCTTCCACAAGACTATGATGTGGAGATTGGCAAGAACAATGCAAGGGTGGAATTTCAGAAGGTCAAGTGTGCTGAACCAACTTGTCAGATAGCTATAGAAGTTCTCAAGCTACACAAGTGTAGGAGTATACTGGACAAGTCAGCTAGTGTTCCAGAACTCTACATTCATCAAATGTGGAACACTCTACAGCTAGACTTAAGAGAAGAATATTTCACATGCAAGATTGACCGAAAGGAAGTAACTGTTGACAGAAACTACCTTCACAAGGCTTTGCTACTACCAGAAGCTCCTGTACCTGCCCAGGAATTCTACCCAACACCCACTGAAGAAGAAGTTCTCAACTTTCTTGTAGAGATAGGCTACGATGTACAACCAGACAAACCATTGACAAAAGTCTCAAGGGTTGAAGCAAAGTTCATCCCACAACCTTGGAGAACGATTTACTACATCTTGGCTCGTTCTATCTCTGGAAGGGAAAGTGGTCACGAGAACCCCCGTCTGTGTCATCTTCAAATCTTCTGGGGCATGGTTAATCAGAAACAGATTGAATATGCACAACTTATCTGGGATGACATTGTCTACCAAATCCAAAGCCAATACCAAAAACCTTTAACCAAAATCTTGTTTGTTCGTTACACCAAGCTTCTCATCGCTCATCTAATTGACGACAACAATGACATCTCTGCACGTCTTGAAGACCGTGATATGCATCAATTCAAAATGGACAAGACCATCAGGTCAATCTATATCCCTAAAAGCAGTACTCGTAAAAAAGGGATGAGATTACATGAATCACTGCTGACAGAAAAGGTTAAGACAACAAAAGCTTATAGAGAATATGATAGAGCATACAATGAGGGTCATGTTGGCTTCTGTAAGTATGATGATGATGAGCCTGCACCAGCTATGACTCAATCAAAGGAAAGTAGTAAGTCTGGCAGCACTTCTACTGTATCTAAGAAAATCAAACCCGTTGCTCATAAAATTGTTAAAAGAAGAGTTCCGGTTACGATGGCTAAGCCAGAACCCGAGGAAGGAAAGATTGTTGAGGAAGAGGGATCCGATTCAGAAACGGAGACCGATGAAGAACCTCTAATTTATAAAGAAGAAATAGCCAGAGCTGAGTGTGCTTTAAAGCTGAACAGAAAAGGCGGGAGCAATTAAGGCTGAAAGAACAAGTGAGATTGGATGAAGAATTGGCCAGGGATTTTGGTGAAACCCAGACCGATGATGATCCGGTTAATCGACCCGGTGGGTTTGGGTAGTAAAAGAAGTAACTCCACCTCAACCTGATCCAGTTAATCAACCCGGTGGGTCTGGGGTTGTTAAAGACATTACTCCACCTCATACCCGAAATTCGAAAACATGCCAAATGACCAAATTGCCCCTACAATTTTAAAAGTTGATTAAAATGTGTTTAAATTACCAAATAAATTCCAAACCTTCGGGAATGAACTAGATATGAAGCCAAATAATTTTTATGTCTATAATTTAACATTTAGAAAAGTAAAAAAATATACAAAGTATTATTATGGACGAAAATATATATAATTCGTATATATTAATTATTAAAAATACAAAATAAATTAAATAAAATACAAGATAAATGCTAATAAAATTAGGAAAAGATCACAATCAGTATTTGACCTTAATTAAGCTTGCTTGGGCCGAAAATATGGAGTACTTATCAAGAAAACACGTTTTTATAAATTATGTATATATATAATATATGCCGAAACCCTTAAAACCTTTGCCAAAAATCGCACAGCCTTCAATAGAGGTTCGATTTTAGAAGGCTTAGTTCGAGTATTCTTGATTTTCTTGTTCGAAAAACCCTAGCCGAGAGGTACAATTTCCTTCCTGCTCATTCGTTGGTTTTTAACCTTTCCTGGTATTTTTGTAAGTTTTTTTAGGTCATATATAATCAGTATAAAATAGCTAAAAAGATCCATGCATGCTAGTTGATGGTTTAATAATTAACGAAGCAAATAAACCCTAAATCGAACATAAAACTTGAATCGACTGAACAGATTTTTGTGAGCCTTGAATATATTTTTAGTAAGTCGTATATGAACCTAGTAACACTATAAAAATGGTCCTTGAATTTATAGAAGCTTGTATCACCTCTTGTCGAATTATTCTATAATCGGTCAATGTGGAAAATTGAATTAGGAAAAGAAAATAGGAAGATGAACTAGGGCTTGTTCTTTGGTGAATAAAGTAAGTTTAATTAATGTGTTTTAATGTGTAATGATTGATTAATAATGAGTGTTTGAATTAGGGTTAGGGTTTGTGGAATTTTGTTAAAACCGATTTGCATATAAATAGTTTTGGGTGAGTTTTGTTATTATATAAACATAAGGGTTATTTTTGTAAAATAATATGGACCAGAGGTATCTTGTAAAAATTATAAAAGGAGGGGCTTATGTGTAAATTTGGTAACTTAAAGGTTTAATTGGTAATTTGGAATAATAAATAAATCCGAATGGAAATTTATAAAATAGAAGGGCTAAATGTGTAAAATTGGATAAATTAAGGTTAATTCGTGTAATTAATGATATTAAGGGTGTAGTGAGTAATTTTGGATAATTATTGGCTTAAAATGTAAGTATGAATACTTTAAGGACTTATATTGTGATTTGGATTATTATAAGGTTTGAATTGTAACTTAATAAAGTAAAGGGACTAAATTGTAAATTGTTAATAATAGAAGGATTGGAATTGTAATTATGGTTAATATTTAGATTAAATGAGTAATTATGATATTTACACTTTAAACCTTTGATTTTGGCATAATTGCACTTTAAACCCTAAAGTACGGAAGTTGTCATAATTGACCCTAAAATATTATGAGATGATAAAAGAAACCCTAATTCCATAATGATATTAAAGTAATGACTTAATCTAAATTCATGATATTAAAATCTTCCTAATAAGGAAACTTACTTAAAATGGAAGGATAACTAAAGATCACTTGTCATCCTGTCTTCTACTCCTTTAGGTTCGTGAAGGGAGTAATTTGATCCTTGTCATATGCTATTCTTGAGTTCTGCTAATAAGGTACAGATATTTTGCCCTTCTTGTTAAGGTGCCTTCGTTCTCTTGATCTCTTGTTTTGATTCGTTTAGGATTTCCCCAAGCCATTGCTATGTTCCCTTGTATTGTGAACCCTTGTTTTGAATCTTTTGCTTCGAACCCTTGCCTTGACCTTTTGTCTTGAACCTTTGCTTAGAACTCTTGTCTTGATCCTTGTTCTGAACCTTGCCTTGAACCCTGCTATGTTTCTTTTGATACTTGACATGACCTGTTCATCACCTGGTAACCTGAATGGTTAAGACCCTTGGATACTTGAAGGTTCAAAGGATTTTATAACTGTTTTCTTAATTACATATGAAGAGGTTTTGAACATTTCTTTTAAAGACTTTTATTATGAAAATTGTTTTAACGATCGCTTTTATTAAAACCATTTCAAAAAGATTTCTTTTAACGAATTGTTATGAACCTTCTGGTATTTGACTTTTCTGATATTGACCTCCTGATAGTGAACCCCTGCATTGATCTCCTGCTATGAACCTTGATATGAACCTTGCCATACACCTTACCTTGAACCTTGATATACTTGAGATTTCAGCGGGATGAGAAAACCTTTTTAGTTATTTATGAAAATGTTTTAAGAAAATCATTTTTTTCAACTATATTATTGAAGGCTATTTAAAAGATTATTTTATGGAAAACATTTTAAAAGGATTGTTTTTAAATGAACTTTTGATTGAACCTTTACTATGAACATTTGCTACGATCTCTTGTCCTGACCATTTGACTTGAACCTTGATACGTTGATATGAAACCCTTGATATATGACTTGACTTGAACCCATTGATAAAACTTGAACTTGAACTTGAAACATGAAACTTGAAACTTGATACTTGAACCCTTGATACTTGACACTTGACCTTGACCCACAGTTTGAGATTACGAGCCATACTAGGCATGAGGGTTTCATGTCCTTGTCATTGATGCACCAATGACTTGACTTTTGGGTAGGAAAGTGATTACCTATCCCGTCCCTGCCATGACTTGATACTTGACTTGCGCGTAGATGAAGACATTGTGGCAGCCTACAGGGGCGCATGGATGCATCCTAGATTTGTTACTTGATTTGACTTGACTTGACTTCTTGAATTGTTTAGTGACATGATGGGTGTGTGCGATACACGTCATTCACTCTTGGGAGCTCATGACTCCAACCCTTGGAGGTATTCCCTCATATTATACTTGTCATACCGAGGTCACCCCTCCGTATACATGTATACTTGTTTACTTGACTTGATATGACATGTTCTGGGCTCGTAGAGGATTTCTGTTTCTGTTTCTGTTACCCTATGACTTGATATTTGACTCGACTTGAATTGAACTTGGGCTGGTGGTGGGTTACGGTTTACTTTACACCTACCTATTGTAAACGTATCTTGATAACCTTTTCATTTTCTTCCTACTCTTGTTACGCCTTGATTTAATTCATTTACTTTACTATTCCTTTACTACTGCTTTGTATCGTTATATCTGTTCACTGAGCTTTCGTAGCTCAGCCGCGTTTCTTTTTCCGCGGCAGGTTTTAGTTTGGAAGCTGGATATGAGTGGAGAGTACTTGGGCATTAGAAGGCTTTGTTAGCTATTGAAGATGACTAGAAGAACCTTTAATTAGACTTAGAAACTTTTAAAATTGTAAGCTTGTAGTTTCAGAATTTCCATTGTAACCCTTGTATTCTATTGTATTATTAATGTCAAGTGCTTGTGTTTGTTCTGATATGTAACCATTGTTGTGACATCTCTGCCCTTGTCGGGTCGGGGTGTTACACTCTACCTCAGTCTGATCCGGTTAATTAACCCGGTAGGTCTGAGCTTGAAAAAGAAGTTATCCCACCTCAGTCAGATCCGGTTAATCAACCCGGTAATGATGAGGAAAAGAAAGAAGATGAACAGGTGAAAGACTTCAATATGGATGAAGGGGAAGAAACAGAAGAGGTGTTAACTGATGAGGAAAAGAAGGAAGACGAACAGATGAAAGACTTTGATATGGATGAAGGGGAAGAAACAGAAAAAGTGTTAACTGATGAGGAAGAGATCACTAAAGCTGCTGAAGAACTGGAATAGGAAATGAAGAGGCAAGAAGAAGAAAGATTGGCTGAAAAAGAAGCTGACAAATACATTCAAACACCACCAATCACACCTCCACATTATCCACCAGTTGCTCAGGATACACCCCCAGTGTCTCAGCATGCATCTCCACCCAAGGTTCAACCACTTCCATAATCATCCACACACACCTCATCACCACCATCACCACCACTAACCACTGAAGCAACAACTAAAGAAACAAAAGGCAAAAAAATCAAAACAAGTAAGAAATCTAAGAAGATAACTAGGCTAAAACGGGATGATGTAATCTCCCAAGCGTCTGAAAGGGTGAAAAAGGCGGCAAAGCTGGCACGTGCAAAGAAAGATAACCAACTAAGTGACCAAGTCAAATCCTTAACCAATATGGTCAACGGCCTTGTCAGACAAGTAAATGAGATGCAAGAGACCAAAGCTCGTATGGATGAGTTCCTTGCCGACGATGTTGAAGATCGGTTGCTCACAGCAGTCAAGGGCAATATTAAAGCGTAAGTGAAGAAGTACTTGCCCAAGGTTGCATCCTAGAAGGTAGAAGAGTATCTCGATCCCAACATCAAAGACATAGTCAAGAACATTGTAGCTTTGGTTCCACTTGTCTTTAAATCCCAACCAACATAGCCTAGAGAACCAAGTCTTGAAGAACTCCAACTCCAACTCCTTGACAGACTCATAAGCATCACCTCACCAACTCCAGAAGAAATAGCCATCCAAAAGGCTATAAAAGCAAATATTGCAAAGGAGTCGTGCAAAGTTGAGGCCGACAAGGGTAAACGTCCAAGAGAGGACGAAGACCAAGATCCAAACACCCAAGACAAGAAACAAAAGGGTGTCGGCGGATATGGTTCACTACTCAAAGAACCAGTCGGTCCCTCAGCAACAACAACCACTCAACCATCCAAGGCTTCAGGATCAGGACCTACAGCAATGGAGCATCAGTTCGAGCACATTGCAACTGAGGAAATTAAATTTCAACAACACTACGATCAACCAGATTCACCTCCCAAGACCAAAGCTACATCGTCTAAATCAGGCAAGAAGACTTCCAAACGACCAACTGTTGTCTCCTGGCTAGATGAAGATACGACACAGGGAAATGAATGGTTTGATCAGCTTGCAAGGGCTCAACCTCAAATGAAAGAAGATTCAATGATCGAAGGTAGTACGTTTAAGTGTTGTTGAAATGACTAAAGGGGAACTTCATCGCATCAAGAACGATGCATTCAATTTGCTCAAAGATAGGTCATCCAGTGCAGCTGAGCTCGAATATCATCTAGAGAACATTGCCCGAGCAATGTCCAGTGAGTTCAGCTGGACTAATCCAAATGTGGTAATGGTTGGTAGCACTTCTAAAACCAACCAACCATACATCACTAATTGGACGAAGCCGTTGCCAGTAATAAGAGTCTCCGATCAACCTGCTATTCCTTACCAGTTCTTCTTCAACAATGATCTTGAATTACTCATACACGGTATCAAATGTCAACCAAAATACGCAACCTCCATAATTTTGATCCCTGCAGCAAGTTACACACAACTAGCCATCGAGGAAACTGCCACAAGACTCTTCATTTCAAAGAAAGTGCAGTATGACCAAGATGCACAGCTAGGCATTTATCATTGGTTTAAGAAGAGGAAGACATGGTACAAGAGTAAACTCACAAAGAAGTCTTCTACTCCAGTGATGAGTGACCTTAGGATTCTTGCTATAGTCAGTCTAGAAGGAGAAAAGAGATATGACTTCACCTTCTTGACAGAAATCAAAGTTAGAAGACACAATCAGCAGATCTACACATTCTCAGAAGCAGACCTCCCAGATTTGAACATCAATGACCTTGAAGACATGTATCTTATCAAGGTTCAAGGGAAGCTACAACACTTCTCGACTGATCTACAATACGCATTCAGCACTTCCATACTACTCTTCATCAGAAGAAAGATCATCCAAGAACGTGTTGAAGATCTGCAGCTTGGGTTCGAGAGCTACCAAAGGAAGTTGAATCTAACCGAACCAGTTCTATCACTTCCTGGAATAAACAATGAGCCCCAGTACACCATGAAGAAGGAACCAACCTTCGGGTTCGTTTGCAAGAGCGATCTTACGATCAATTACTTCATGGGGTACAAGGAAGTTCATAAGTTCTGCGAACACACGCTGAAGAAGGTTCGTGATGGGTTGGTAATCCGAGTACGTAATCGAGAGTTGTACAAGACAAGCAGGTGGACAGCTTCTCAGTTAAAAGAAGTTCATCAGTTCATTTTGAAGATCAAGAGAAGGCTGTTTCACAGAGATCAGATGAGGCGGCTTGAGAGTTATGTTGGAGGGAGGCCATCATTCCCGATCAGGAACTTCCAGAGACCTGATCCAGTTTACACTGCATTCAGGAGTTCAGAATGATGTAAGAGTTTAATACATTCTTTGATTGATATATATTGCTTGTATGATTTTTCATAATGGTTTGTGCACACATAACAGTGCACAACCCATTCTTGTAAAGAAAGGACACTGAGGTACGCTTCAGTGCCTCAATCCTAAACTAAGGAGCGAAAGCTTCTTACTTTTGAGTAGAATTAACCAGAATTTTCTAAATTTTTTAAAATTCTGCTCAAAAGAACAAGTACGCCCTTGTTGGGGGGGGGGGTTACTTGAAACGAAAATCTTTGTTCAAAACAACAAAAGTTCTTGAAATTCTTCCCATAAACCTCAAAAAACATATTTTAATCAAAAATTTATCAAAAACAACATGAATATGCTATTTTTGAGGGGGAGAATGAATATGTGATTAAAATATGGTAATTCAAAGTTGAAATCTCGTAAGAGCTCGACTCAGATTGTACCCTCGAATTGACGATATCAAAGGTCAGTAATCGAAAAGACATGTCCAGGACGGGTAGTAATTTCAAGCTGGTTTATCCAGTGATGTAAACGTGTCTTGCAAAGGACTTGTCTGAGTAGAGTGTACCGATGTCGAGAGATTCTTCTTTGAATATGACCTGGACAGGTAATAATTTCAAGCTAGTTTATCTAGTGATGTAAACGTGTCACGCAACGGTCATATTCACTGAAAATCAATCAATTCTAAAAGTGCTGACTCTACCCGACATGTGCAAATTTAATTTAAACACTGATGAGCACATGTTAAGGGGGAGTATTTCTGAAAAATGCAAAACTCTCAAAGTGTAAACAATATAAGTTTTACACTCATAAACACTTTGAGAGATTTTCAAATGATTGGTTTTATGGCAAACATAGGATTAGTCATGGAGATATAAGGTGACTAATGTTAGGAAACCGTCCTATGATCCGCTAGAGCCGGAGGGATCTACCCAAGGACAACACCAATAGTTTAGAACTAGAAAGTCCTAGGTATGATGAAAAAAGGAGTAAAGAAATGAAAGGAGAAAGAAGGGGTTGAAGAATGAAAAAGAAAAGTAAAGAAAAGAGTGAAAAGAAATAGCCCTCCATTTGTTCAACCTTAGGGTAGAAACCGGGTTCAATTCATATGCTACTAGTTGTCACTAAGGTGACACTGGTATTGAAGATTAAGCCGTCATGGACCCAGTGACGCACTACACTAAACCTTCTTGCCACTCAGGTGTCTCTCAAAAGACACTTGTTTCATTTCTCACAGAGAACCCTTCATTATCTATCAACCTCTCACTCCGAGATGTGTTGATATTGAAAAGGAAGCAATCTGCTCCATGCCTTCGACGACTAAAAACCAATAAGCACTTAATCGAGTCTAGAGCCACAAGATACATAAAAGTTCTAATAGGAACACTTAACATTTCTACACTGGTTGTTCAACAAAAGGAACACCAGTTGTAAAATACAAGAGTCCTACGCAGATCTTAGTAATCTGCCGAGAACATTCATGAGGGAATTCACAAATTGTGATTCTCAATGATTGAATGGAAATCCTACCAGGGTCAACATCAAACAGCCCTGACAGCAGGTCACTTCGGTAATCCCTTGTGGATTACGCTTAGTGTTATTGGTGGTTCCAAACGGTCTACAGTCGTGGAGTGATACTTCGGTATACTTCAGCGGCTCACCTGAATCGTTGATACACTTCGGTGTATCTGTGTTAGCTCCTTCGGGGGCATCCAATTCAGGAACGGCCTTGGCTAGGATTAGAGAAAGTCTTCACACTATGCTGTTGACGATCTCGAAGTCCGAATCTGTAAGTGCCGGATGATTTGTTGCTAACTGTTTACATTGCAGGTAATCATAGAGACCAGGAGTTCTACCACCACCATTTCCATCATGCTCATATCCCAAAGAAAAGTTCTCACGAAGACTAAGAGATAACAAAAGTTCAAAGAAGTCAAAGATCAAGCATAATAAACTTTCACATGTCAAAGATTGAAGCTTATGAAGTGAGAACTACTTGATATATGAAGAACAAAAGTCAAAAGACATATGAGCATGGTGGAAAAGACGTAAAGACATCGTGACTAAAGAACGTCGGTGGAAGGCAGATCAAGACATTACCATATCACATCACAACAAGAACAAAGAACAAAGATTCTAAAGACGTCAAAGCCAAAGAAGCAAAGAAGATGTTAAACAACCTAGATGACCAATCCTTAGGGGGAGATTGTTGGGAACACGTTTTCTATTATTTCAAGTATTGGTCATGTTAATGTAATAGGTTACTCGTTAATATAGGGCTTTATGTTTGAGTTAAACCACATGGCTCCATTAGAGGCCCATGGGCCGTGTGGTACAGGTAATAGTTTCTAGAAGATCTTAAGCAAAGTGTTGCCCTAAAACTTTGCCTATAAATACCAAGCTCATGTAGTCATTATTCTTGTTGGTTTATTTCTCATTGTACCGAAACTCTTGCCAATTCTATACGTGAAATAGATTCAACCATTCTCTTCATCTTATTCATCTAGTTCTCTCGTTATCTTTATTATACGCATTAGTTATTAGTTATACGTGTGTTATACATCTTGTGTTAAGCTAAATCTAGGACCTAACAATTCGGTTGCGCCTGCTTTGCGTATTACATGGCAGCTTATTATGTTTGCGCACCTGTATTAGTTTGTTGGTGTTTTGCTCATGCGTGGCCTTTTGTTACAAATCAGCCCGTATCTTGGCGGGGCAGCATGCCATCGTGTTTGCAGCCATGGTGGGTTGCATACTGTTTTATCCGGACACGCATTTCTAAATTTGAGGCATCGTTTGTTTTTTAAAGTGTCGTCATGAGGCTTTGATGAGTTTCGGTTAGTTCAGTAAAGGTGAGATGACCCGTATCTTGGCGTGGTGACTTTCTACGGTCGCAGCCATGGCGAGTGTATCCTCCATGTTTGGCGATGGTATTTGTTGGTTGCATTCCAAATAGGCTGTGATGATTGTTATAATCTTAGCAAATGAAATGAGTTATTGAAGCTCTCACCTTAGCTTGGCGGGGCAATGACCGGATAGCATAGCATATACGGCTACTATGCAACCGGGGTTCTTTGCAGTCATAGCGAAATTCGGATACTTCTATGACATGACTATTATATACATATCTGAGCCTAATCATTTATTGCACCACAAAGCAAAAATTGCTCTTGCTTATATTTCTGATGGCCTTCAGTATGGAGTTTTGGATTTCAAGTTTGCAGCATGCTCGATGGTAAGTGACCTTCTAAATATTTTTAAAGTTAAATACTAAAAAAAAAAAGGTACTATGACTGAATGATTTATGAAATACAGATGTTTATGGGATTAAGGGACTGTTTAGGACTACTGACGTAAATTGTTACGGGTTGTTTAGGGCTACCGGTTATAACAGAATCGAAAAGTTTTCTCGCCCAGTGTTGAAAAGGATAATTTAAGTTATAATGCCTTATGTATGAATACATGAAGCAACATCAAAGTACAAGGCTTAAGGGGTGTTTGGATTAGCTTATTTTGTTACCTTATATGCTAATTTATCTTTTTGAAACCTGATAAGAAAGGGGCCGATTGGATTAGCTTATTTTGTTACCTTATGAACTAATTTAGCTTCTTGAAACCTGATAAGGCCACCTCTTTTCACCTTACAGGGTTGTTCGCTTGAGCTAATGGCACCACGTGTTATCTGCATCGTGGTGAAGCAAGCCTAATAATCTTGCAGCCATGCCGGATATATATCCTTTTACACGGGTGTTTTTCTAGCCACGTCTCATAATTAAAAGATGGCCCGGGTTTGAAAGCCCGGATGTTTAGAATGTATTCTAGTGGATTCGGGAAACGCTAAGGCTACTTGCGTTGTGGCAGGGCAAGCTTAGTTGTAGGGATTCAAGTACTTAGTTGGTTCATTCAAGGTTCTTATCTGCACTTTTTGTTTCTTATTGACCCTAATTAAGTTTTCAATTTTTAGTGTTCTTATATTTTCCGAGTTTTTCAATTTCAGTTTTGGTTTTTGGTAATGTGTTTTAGGTGAATATCTCCGTGAGGAGCGGCAACAGGGATGGACCAATGACTGGTTGATGTGTAGAAAAGAAATAAATTGGTAATGACATACAAATATTTTATTTTAGGGGTGGGTGTTAATTTGTGTTCTTGATTCTTAGTTAATGAGATAATTAAGTTTCATAAATCCAACGTGTTTTTAGATTTTGGTTATATTGAAATTTGGGTATTGATTAATTAAGTTGTAAATTGATAGTTTGGTTGTGTCGCCGAGATTCAAACTCACTGGAATATTCTCCAGCAACGGTGGGAGCTTGCTTCTCTTCTCAATTTCTTGAAGGTATTTTTTTTAGCGGTGAATTCTTCGTATATATTAAGTTTCAGGTTAGACCGTAACAGGAGTAGATTTGGCTTATAAATCACAAAAAAACTTAAACAAACACTCACCAAGACTTACGCTCTGTTCGGTGTTTGGGATATATGAACTGCTTATATGATTATATTTGTAAAAAAAAAAAAAAAAAAAAAAAAAAAAAAAAAAAAAAAAAATTATGCTGAGTGAAAAGCTATCTCTTACCCTTAAGATTTTAGATTTTTCAAGCCCTTCATATTGATTTCGTAATCATTGATTGTTATGTTTGCAGTCCATTCTGAAAGAATGAGGAATGGCCTACTAGAGACTAACTACGACGAGCGAAACATTGGAGAGGCAATTTAATGATAGTCATCAAGTCCTGGTTATTGTAAAAATGCTTATCTTATGTTGTTATCGTATTTCAGGCTATTGCTTCTTTGAAAAGAAGGGCATGCTTGCTGAAATATGGACATAGAGGGAAGCCCAACTTCTGTCCCTTTCGCCTTTCCAATGTAATTTATGTTGCGACATCTGTAACGCTTAGATATGTTTCTGTAATGAGTATGATGTCGTGTACCAACGATGCCTATTGTTTAACCATATTATTACAGGTGTAATAATATTGGTTACAATCATATTTTGTGCTACAGCTAATGGGCAATTTGAAGCAGACCAGGCTAAAGTGGTTGACGTAATTGTCACTCCTGAGCTGAATGGCCAACCATGATCGGCATGCGCTTTGGATCAGTTGAAGCAGAATGCAGCAAAAGCCGAGATTATGTTTTTTGGAAGGTTGGTTTTTATTTTTATCTATAAAATGTTCATTCAAACACTTTATTTAATATGAATAATGAGTTTATTCGAAGCAAGGCTTAACTAAATTGTGTAATATTGGATATCATAAGTTTAAGGTGCCATTTGGTTTGCTAGCTAAAATATGGATGATAAAGTTGAAATGGAATGTTAGTTTATTTGACCTTAAAAGTCAGGGAGATAATCATTGAAAGAGTTATTTATGTGTATTTGAATTAGACCTACATTGTTTTAAGTTTGACAGTGATCACTTTAGAAATGCATATCCAAACAGGAGATGACATATTGATATTAGAAACTAGAATTTACAACATAGATAGTTGACTTATGGTGTCATGTCGATTAAAAATGCATGTTATATTAAGACTCGATCTTCTTTTGTTCAATACTTCAACTTATAGTTTATTGATATATTGTGAACATATATAATTGGAACTTTACTTCTTATTTTTTGTATGCAGAACGGTATTTCAAGATACTTTACGAAAGATGTATGCATTGCCATCATATGTTGAAGCCCTTACACTAATGCCTGAAGATGGCGGGCACTGGTTTGCCTTGCACAACTAGGTGATGGCAACTCCGTCTTTTCTAGAATTCATGATGTTTTTTAGGTCAGGAAGTTAGTGGAAGACGCTACAGTTTGATCAAGGTTAGCTTTTAAGCTATCATTTTTCCGATAAATTTTTAGCATGTTCCGTTGCAGCTGGGAAACATATTGAATTACTGATTCATGCCCATGTAATGGTTATTAAGAGGGTGTTCGGTTTAACTTATTTAGCAGACATGGGAGCTGAGATGCATGTGTGTGCTTCGTTATCGTTCAGGAGATATGCTTCAGAGGATGTGGTTCAGGGGGTATGGTTCAGGAGGTGTGCTTTATGTGGTTGTGCTATATGGAGTGTGGTTCAGGGGTTGTTGTTCAAGAGGGTTGCTGAAAGCTTGGCTGAGAGGTAGACCTTTAAGTTTGAGAAGCAATGGTTCAAGGGTTGTGGTTCACGCTTGGCTGCTGTTGTTTTTCAGTCAAAAAAGGATTGTTTGGTTCATTTTCTTTTCGTCAACAAGAGGCTCTTTTGTTTGCTGTTAAAATGGGTGTTAGGTTTGCTCTTTTTTTTTGTTGGCAAAATGGGCCGTTTTCTTTGCTGTCAAAATGGTTGTACGATATGCATGTAAAAAAGTATATTTGTGTAAATGACTAACACAGGTAGTAGTTTGTATCGAGTCATAGGATTTCGATTAGTTTGTGGTTGGTTTCTTTGTGGTTCAAATGGAGTTGTAGTTTCGATCTGTAGGTCATGGCTTTAGTACAAGCCTTAAAAGAGTTTGGGCTACTAATAAGTATGAAGAATCAAAAAACATTAACAAAACCTCATTTGGATTTTTGATTAAGTGTTGAGCTTTTTTTTTGGTTTGTTTTTGTTTTTGTTTTATTTATTATTATTTTTTGTTATATATATATATATATATATTTTTTTTTAAATGTATGGTCATGTATTCAATTCAATGAAAATGCAACTTTTTTTATTTGATAGCTAGGCTTCATTTCTTAAATGTACTTTTAATTGAGTTTTGGTAAACCCTATCTTTTAATAATTTTGTTGACAAACACCCCGCCGCGAAGTGCGGGTATCAACCCTCGTTGTCTTAACGTTGTGCGAGTGCGCTACTATTTTTATATGAAATACTTTCCTAGTATTTTTTTTAAATGTATTATAATCTAACATCATTGTTTTTGTCACGAAAAATGTATAACTATTAATATATAATTTAAGAAAAGTATAATTAATATTGCTTTTACTATTTTTTTTCTTCATAATGACAGTTTTATGCTTAATTAATTAAGAAAGTATATCTTTAATTAGTTTAAATAGGAATAATATGATAAAGAATTAAGATCGTTTACATACCAAGGGATTAATCCCCAACCTCCATCCTCATTTGATCTAGTGGCTAGGATTAAACACAATATTTACACTACAAGGCCATTTTAGTCAATATATTGACCAAATTTTAATCCCACCCCTCTTTTAAAATCATATTTTACACACACACAAAATGTGTGTTTTCTCCTCCGGCATTTCACTGCATCTCACCCAACCTCCATAATCAAATCAAAACCCTAATTTCGTTATTTAGTTCATCAAAATGATCTCAGTTCAATATCACCATTATCATTACGTTAATCAACAATCACAATCTGTATAAACAACCACGATTTAATCATCTCTGTATTCGGTTCATCAAGGTAAGGATCACAATCAAATTGTTAATTTGCAAAATGGAAACTATTCAAGCCTATTATAAGCTTAGTAACTCTGATTTTTCCCCCAAAAAAACTAGGGTTTATGGATTCGAATAAAAAATTAGGGAAAATACGGTTGCGACTGAGGCAGATGATACAGAAGAGATTATCTCGCATGCGAAAGCATTGATGAAATGCCAAATGTTATCAGTAAGCTTTTAGTTACTAACTTTATGATTTTGTTCATGTCTAATTTAGAGTTTCTGATTTTTATCAAGTTTTATTACTGTATTATATGTGTTGTTCTGAATAAGTTGAAAGTGATAAGAGAATTAAGCAGTATTATGTGATATGAAACTAGTATTAGGAACTGTTGTTTTAAATAAGTTATTTGTTAAACATATCATATGTGATTTTCAACTAGAATTATTGTTAAATGTATCATATGTCATTTTAAACTAGTTTTAACAGTAAGATACAAACGAGAATGTTGAGAAAGTTATAGAGATGGTTGTACTATTCTGGTTCAGTTGATGATGGAACAGTCTTCTGATCTCAACACCATTTTCTATTTTCCTAAGGGTGTCATCTACTCCCTTGTATCTTATTGTTGCTAGCATTATGGAGAAGATTATAGGGCCTCAATATTGTGGGACACTTCGATTGGCATCCACTGATGTGAGAACCAACCCCATTATGAGATACTGAGATTTAACTACTTTAGTAACCCTTTGTAGACTTGCTTAGAAGTCAAGCCATAGATGATTTCAAGTTGGGGATGATCTGGTAAAGACCAGGGCGGGTTGGGCTGACGCACAAAGCCCCAAATTTTAGAGGGGCACCATTTCAATAAAAACCCGTTGTGAACTAGAACTAATATGGAGCCTTCTTAAAAGCCCAATATTAGGCATGTCATTAATTAAAACTTGAGCCATGTCATTCATCCATCATATGCCAAAGGCGATGTGTATACAATGAAAACAATAAATTCGAATAGGCACTCCATGTAAGGTCTGATCAATCACATCATCACATTTACTTATAGTTTTTTCAATGATTTTTTTGTCCTAAGAGTTAACTTTCCAACTCTGTTCCTTTATTAAATTGTTTATTTAGATTGTTAATGTTTTATCTTTGATGTTATATATCAATAATTACGGAGTTTATAATTGCTTACTATTTGACTTTTTGTCGTTAGTTCTATTTAAGATAACACAGTTTATTTAATTATGAGAGAACATTTTTTGTACTATTTTTGTTGACACGATGATGTAATGAACTTAGTGTGCGTATGTATATTTAGTTTTAGTTTGTGGTCAAAAGTTGAGTTGTATGGTCATGGTCGTCTGCACGATCATAATTAGATGATCAACAATATGTTTCTAACCCTGCTAGGAGAATTATATTATTCAACCAACAATATACTCATTGTATATATTGACTTTTGTAGCACTTTTTGTAGTATCAAGGAACATTTTTACCTCTACATAAATTACAAAAAAAAAATGCATACTAAAAGGGCCTATTTATGGTTATCGCCCAGAGCCATCAAACTTCACGGGACGGCCGTGGTACAGACTTTAGAATTGTGGGGCCTGCTTTTTGACAGTTGACTAGACGAATAACGTGCTGATGGGCGACATCTGCAAACGGACAGTGAGCACAATATGGCATTACCACGGAGGATGTGTTGTGGGTAGAGTGGTGGATCACAATTTTGAAGGTCGTCAGTGTTCATCCTCTTCCTATTGTGGATGGTTCCACTTTTACATTCTCACCAGGAACTAATCCACATGTGTGACAAACGATAATTTTCCAACCAATATTTTAATAATAAACGTTAATTTATTATTACCTAACGGTTTGATTTAAGCATTCATGAGCTTGAATAACTATTTCGGGAAGCAAACCCGAACACTGTAGTTTACAGTAACTCATTACATTGGATATTTTTATCAGAAATATGTGGATAATTCATTTTCTGACTATTACTGAGTATTTATGTACCACAACGAGAAATATCTCGCACACAACACCACATGCATACCGACACAATTCCAGTAATGGCATAAAACCAGTGCTTATTATTCGGGAACCAAAACCTTGTTTTTATATAATTATTATAAAAACGAACTCGAAAACGATATCGCTCGTGCTCACGACAACCCGGAAAACACCGAATTAAACCGGAGCTCAGCGAGACATGGGACACACTTAAATCTATTAATCTAACACTTACCTTTATTAAATAAAAACCTAGCACTTACCTTTATTTAAAATTAAAATTACCTTTTATTTACTTACACCCTCACTTTTAATTTTAATCAAATAATATATATATATATATATATATATATATATATATATATAAGACGATATAACGTTTTATCCTCTCTATTATCCCCAAAAACCGTCTCTCTCTCCCCTCTGCGTATCATCTTCCCCACAATATGGATAACCCAGATTTGAAGCAACTCGATGACAACAAAGCTATATTTATATATATATATATATATATATAAGACGATATAACGTTTTATCCTCTCTCTTATCCGCAAAAACCGTCTCTATATCCCCTCTGCGTAACATCTTCCCCACAATATGGATAACCCAGATTTGAAGCAACTCGATGACAACAAAGCTCCAAATCGGTCCCTAGCATCGCAGGTCTGATCTATTTTTGTCTAAACCTCGAAGTCAACATATCCAACCAAGAAGATGATGAAGTTGAGGGTGATAGTATCCCCTTTTTGGCTATGGGTCGACTAGTATCGAGAATAGGAGGGTCAAACCTTCCTTGTCTATTTTTTTTATATAACTCAAGTCGATTCAAAAGCAAGTCCACACACTCAAGCCTTATCAAAACAAATTCACAGTTGGTATACTAAGGGCAAACATTTTCTATGTTGAAAAGGGGGTGTGGATTGCTTGCTTGAATCGGATTTGGGTTTTGATTCTTGGTCTCCTTTGTTAATCGACTCCATCTTCTGTAAGGTTCTTAAAATTTCTTGTTAATTGTTTCATTCGAATAATATGTGTAATCGTATGTTTAATTAACCCTTGTTTGAATCGACTAGTTGTTACGCTTTTTTTTTTCTCTTTCAAACCAATTATGCGAATGAAGGTTGAATTTTTGTGTTATAACCTTGTGTGGTAAATGAATAACGAATCCCAATCAAACTCAAGTATTGGCATCGATCTTGAAAAGAATGCTTAATTGCTTAATTACTTTGGTTATTGGATTATTATGATGGTTTTGATAAATCGAATTGGTCATAAACACTTGTGGTGAAATTAGTCAAATTTTGGTATTTTATGAATCGGTTAAGTGGTTATTAGTAATAAAACACTTTGTTAAAGTCTTGTGTGGTAAGGTTTTGAATCAAGTCGAAAACAGCTTTAGTATGGCTCGAAAATGAAAGTCTTGTTCCTGTTGTTGGTCTTGTGAACTTGCGTATTCGTGGTAGTCTAATCCGTGTTCTATAGTCTATGTCAAAGCGTATCGTTAATATGGTCTTGCGTTGGGTTGGCTAAGCCGAAAATGAATGAGTCAACTTGAATGTTTTCACATTTGTTGCGCCGTTCATAGCACTTAGAATTGTGTCGTATTGGTTAGACCACTTTGGTGCTAGTCGAGCACATGCAGAGTCGGAAAATGGTTTAAACAAAAGTGATCAAAACTTGTGGCCGCATTAAGAAAATTTGCACCCTTGTGCAACAACAAAAAGAAAAACAAAATGCAAGTCTGCAAAAACTTTTGTTACTGCTTTGAGAAATTCTTTGGGCCGAAGCCCATACGCAACCATATTGCTCAATTCGCTTGTTATTGGGCCAAAGCCCACATCGCTTATCATGCCTGAAACGGAATTGGGCCACAACCTACTTACTATTTTAAAAACCAACAAAAACAAAGTTTGTGATCCTTATGTATATCGACGCATTCGTACTCGACGTATTCCACAACTCATTCTCGACTCATTTCATTTCACTCGACAACAATGTACGCGACGTAATTTATAACAAGATTCTAAAACCTATTATATAATCAAAACTATACATATTCGGCACATACAAGCTATAATATACATTTAAGATTTATAATAACTAACCAACATTAAAATTATAAGATTTAAACTTACTTGTAAGACTATTGATTTATATCGCCTATATAACCTATATATAACTTGTTATGTTTTATAAAAACTTACGAAAGTTTTATAAATTATAAAACGGCTATTTACTTAAACGTATACTTTGTAATCTATAGTTATCACGAGAAAACCAAAACTTGTACTCGGGTCATGCCCGACTATTGTCAAAATGTATATGCTTAGCTTACTATATTTCACTAAATGTAATAATCAACAATGAGGAATTTTAAATATAACATACATTTTTTTAATAAATACTATATATATATATATATATATATATATATATATATATATATATATATATACTTGACTTCAAAGCCCGCCCAATGGGCGGGCATGACTTTTAATTATAATTTGGATGGTTTTAGTTAACTTAAAATGATGTTTTAAGTTTGTTATATTGAATACAATAAAATAGATCCAATTATATATGATTAAAAAATTGTTATCCGGATAAAAAAAAAAGATAAATATACAAGCTTGAACTTATAATTTTTGTTACGATATTTTGATGTTACTTATACGTTTTACTTATTTAGAATTTATTTTATTTTATGTAAGTGTATTTTTAAGTGAACTTCAAAGCCCGCCCGATGGGCGGGCATGACTTGTAATTATAATTTGGATGGTTTTAGTTATTCTAAAATTATTTTTAAGGACGTTTGTTTTATTGTAATTTTTAATATCATAATTATAAGATGCTAGATGGTGTCAGTTAGTAGGAAATTATTTTTAAGGACGAGTACTTTTTTTTCTTCTTATGGTATTAGTTTACTTGTGAATTGTTTTTTTACAAAGTTATTTATAATTAACTGGGTGGGAAATTTTTAGAGAAAGTGAATTATAAGTTTGACGCATGAGTTGTAATTATAATATTATGTTTACGGGTGGGTAATCATAAAAAAGTTTTTCCATAAAAATTATATAACATGTCTAAAAAGTAAAAAACATGTCTAAATACTGTCTTCTACAAACACAACTGCTTTTATGATTCTGGCTATTTACCATGACAGCTACTTCGGGTCTAACTATAGGATCATTCAATCCTACGTTCCTATTTACAGAGATGAACACCCTTAAAGAACCATAAGCTTCAGAAGTGCTCAGCCTATATTTCATCTGTTTGATTCCAGCTTCCTGATTCCTTGCATTAACTTGTTGAGAATCAAAGTAATCTCGAGGATCCTCTTTAAGATCAGAATATAAGACACACCGAGATAAAATACATTACGACAATAGTAGTTAAAATACAAAAATTCAAACCTTTATACAAAGTGGCGCGACCGGAGGCTCACGTGGTGCCTGTAGGTCCGCAATCTCAGACATTCGGGATATCCTATCTAACCGCTCTTGATGTACATTGCCGTGTTCATGCTGCCAAACTTTATGCTGATAAACTCCTTTCTTCGTTACTCGCATCTTGTTTCTTTACTTTCATGCTACTTACCACTTCAACCTGGTAGATTACATAGGTGTAGGGTGATTGATTATAATAAAGAAATAAAAAAATATACAAAATGTTACTAAATACTAATTAAAAGAAACGGAAAATATTGTAGTTTTAGGTACGCAAAAAGTAACAGGTATGCTTATCTACCATACTTACGCCAGCAAGGAACAATCCCAATATCAAGTTTTCTGCAAAATAGATATTAAATTTATGGTCAAAACATGAGCTATTGATCATTTATATCTTACCACTATATGACTTGGTAGTCTGAATATAAACTATTTCTAGCAAAATGACGCTAATAACAACCTTAATAAAATGCTCATACTACCTGTTACTATGACCAAATACGCTATATTGAAGCTTCTTAAGTCATTCTCCTTTATCATCTCCCCAAAGAAATGCATGAACATTATCAACACCAGTATGCTATTTGGATATGGGAACCACAACATTGTTTCAACAGGCTTTACAAATTTAGCTCTATAAACCATTTATAAAAGGCGGCTACATAATTAGTTACCTCAATTTGCCCATTATCAACATAATCAAATAGCAATGATATTTAATGAAATCGGGTGTTCATGGATGGTTGACAGGTAATTTCGGATTACCAATATCATTAACCTAAGTCCTAAACCAAAACCAAAACTACCGGTTAACCAATACACATTTATTCGGTTTTTCCGGTTTATTTATTCAGTTAACCATTTTTTACTAATAAATCAAAGTTCAATAATTTCTAATTATAACATTGTCCTTATTAGCTAATCATCCGCCCTTTCACAGTTTTGGATTGATTGTTGGCTCCTATAGACCCAGTGCACAAAAAATCTCTAACAACTTAAACTACTAAAAAAATGTGTACAAAGACTCGGATATTTAGTTGCCTATTCGACCCTTACATATCGAAACAGTGCTAATCTACATATACCTGACCACTATTTCCCAAAAAGAGCCTCCAAATAGTGGTTCAGTACTTCAGTTCAAAATTTTTTACTTGTAAAGTGAAGCAAAGCGGTGAAATATGGGAGTACAGGCAAGGCTAGCATTAAATACATATATCAGTTAAACTATATAAAAAACCGTAGCAGTTGAACAAAACATTCCCACTTTCTCTTTCTAAATATCTGCTAGCTACTATTGAATGTCTAACCGCTGTGTTTCTATAAATGCATGATATCCTGTATTTTTAGCCTTCTAAATGTATGGGGAATAATGCATGCCCAATTCTATCAGCAACACACGTGTAGCGATAAGCATGCATCCCTATAAAAGAACATAAGACTGATTGGTTTCGCTTAAACTACAGCTCATATGATCAGTAAAGAGTCGTCGTACCAGTTAAGCCAGGACCATCAATTCCTTTAGTAACATCTTCAGCTGTGTCACCATCAACATAATACTCGAGTGGCCCAACCACATGATCATGTTTAAGCATTGACACCATAGAAACTTGTCATTAGGTTGGATAGCTACAGCCTGTGTATCGTTTGGTGCAGCCTTAGTGGCACAATAACCTGCAATAAGGTTCGTAGTAATTATAGTGATGAATTATCTTAAACTTTCTGATGCATCTGATGTTTGTTAGTAGCAAGTGTTATAAATTATGAAGGTGCCAAGTAGATACCTGATGGATAGCAACAATCTTAATTGTGGGTACCTTTTAGACCAATCCTGGAGGAACTCATTATCTTTGTGGTGATCAAACTCATGGGTTATTCCAATTACGTATGCTCTCTTTGGTTGCAACCGCTTAATGGCTTAACTGAAGTATATATATAAGTCAGATAGATGTCAATAACAGAACAGGGTTACAAACAACCCCCTTTCAGAAATGAATTGCGTTCATAAAATAATCCACATAATAGCAACACTTAAGTCAAAGAAAATATTCTCACGTTTATTTTTCACGTAAACTATTTCATTAAACACAACAAACAGATTATATAGTAGTGTGCTTTGTCATGCATCTTTTCCAGGACTTCTTCACATGGTGTTGTCATTGAGTGTGCCTCGGGACTGAAGCATGTAAGTGTAATGGTTGCTGTTCCGTCACTGATAATGGCTTTGAAGGAGTAGTTGTGTTCGTTACATATGTACTTCATAATTAGCTGTGATCTCAGAACTGTATTATTATGACGTTATTCAGTTGGAAAAAATATTGGTTAGAGTACCGTACCTGTAAATAGGCAGTTGGTTTGTGCCTGGTCGCTGACATTGCTGGTGTGCGGATTTGGTGGTTACCTTCCTGTCGCATGTGACACATTTGTTGAAATACCAGGGTTTTGTGGCGTCTATTCTTATTACATCTGCTTCAGCTATAAACCTAACATCCTGCAAACAAATTTAACATTTTGTTAGTTGTGTATTATGGCAGTTTATGCGTATGTGAAAGGTGCTATTTCATACCACATAGTATTCGGGATTGATCTCACTCACAGTGATCAGCTGTATCCAGTTTCTGAATCTCTCTTGGTACACATTGTTGTGCCTCTGTGTCTGGATTTTTCGTACTGGTGCTGGTTCTACTGCGGCTGCATGCATGTAGTAGAGGAATTCACATGGTATTCGTTATTTTTCCATTGTTATTTTTTCTAGGCTGCAAGTATCGGGTTATGGCACTTACACATCATGAATTTGCAGCGTTTCTGGTATGCGTGGGTTGAAATAGTAGCAGGTGGTTGGGGTGGCAGGTAGTTGTAACCCTGTAAATATCATAAAAAATGTTATTGCTAAGGTATAGGGGATGACAAACATTTATTATATGATCCTAGCTTTGTACTTCCCCCTAAAGTGTTTTGCCCAGCAGGAGCCAACGGAAATAACGACTGGTCGCTCGGCTGGTAAATACTCTTTGATTCTGAAAGCCTTGCCATTTCGTTCCATAAGGTAAACCGAGCGCTACGGCCTCTAAAAAATGAATCATGTGTGATTAGACATTTGGGAGTTTCAGACTATACATACAGATGTATTGTGGACTTACTCAAGGTTATAGATTTCAATATCTCTTCTTCTTGTTCGCTTTGTAGTGGGATCACCTGTTGTCCTTTCCTCATCAACTCTCTCAACGCACCCAATGTAATCTGCTTTCAAAATGGGTGCTGATATTAGCAAATAAACTGAAATACCTGACACATTAACAATAGTTACCTGTTAGTATTGTGCTTCCAGTATCATCTGCTTGCTTGGACCTCATTGAAGGCCGCGAAGTCAAAATACTTTCAACAAAACGTTATGCATTGATGGTTTTAATGCTTTATTCGGATAGTCCAAGGCAGCTGGAAACATAAGAGAATGGATGTAGATTAACCAAATGATAGTGATTTATATACAACCTTGTCAGGATCAAACTAAACCTAAAAATTTATTCAAGATGTAATGCAAAGTCCTAAGCTAAAGTTAAACCATGCCCATGATGGCCTTATAATCTCTTTGTCTCATTCATCTTCGCTGCAACTTTCTGCTATTGAACCACTTATTGCCTGTTAAGTTCATCAACAATATTAATTAATAAATAATAATATAATTTAGAGTATAATTAAAAAAGTTCATTTTATTTCCAAATATTTGCAATTGCTAGCCAAAAAAAATGTACCTGAGGCTTTAATGAGCATAACTTTCTGGCATTCGGACTAAGTTTCAACTGCTTATGCTGATGTTTCTTCTTAAAAATATTACTTTTCTTCTTAGCCATGATCATTTTACTCCCTTTCACTATTTTCACTAACTTCCGAGCACTATTATTATCTGATAAAACTGTTTTGGGGACCGACAAGATTCGAACTTTTTTGCCTTTGGTATCGATATAGACATCACCTTCATTATCAGCAACATTGGGAATAATCTTGGTCGTTCTTTTCTCTTCGTCCTCCTCTTCTTTGTCATCTTCTTCTTTTTCTTCTCCCTGAAACTGGAATTCTTGAGCGGGAAAACATCAATTAGTTGCCCAAGTCGTTCCATTCCTTTTATCGAGTTCCCTAACTGTACAATGTGGAGCTGTTTTGTATATATCAACCATTGACCTCATCTTCCATGGCTTGACTTTGTGTTTGACTAAAATCTTAGGATTTTCGGTCCACTTCAAAGTCCCATCACCAGTCAGAAACTGGTCAATATGAGCGTTCAATGTCGTGTTTGACGATGATGAGAAAATCTTGCAAACGGGACAAACTTTCGACGCCATTGTTTCAGAAACGATAAGACAGTTTGGAACAACTTCTTCGAATCCTTCAACACTTGAATTCAGTTTCATTACGAATCTACTCTTTTTTGTGCGAGAAGAAATGTTTTCATTCTTTTGCAAAGGTTTTTCCTTTGACTTTATGTGACCCAAATATTCTTGATGAGGAAATTGAGATTTTTCAACTGGTTTAACAACGGACTTCAACTTCAATTTCATTACGTGTCCACTCTTTTTACCGTGAGAAATGTTTTGAATCTTTTGAGAAGATTTTTCCTTTGACCTTGTGCAAGCCAAATTTCTTGATAACGAAATTGAGATTCTTGATCTTTCTTTGAACCACTTGAATTTAAGCTTGTAGCTCTAATTTGATCAATCTTCAGCTTTCCATCAAGTTTGTGTATGATTTCATCCTCAGTCGAACGATTTCCAAGACTGCATCTGGTCAAAGGTGTGCTATTCCTCAGTGAATCAAGAGACTCGAAAGGTGGCAGCAAATTCTTGACCCCATGTTTCAAGAAAAGTTGCAAACTTGTGGGAGAAAAAGGCCAATTACCACCAATATCTTTGTTCCTTAAGCCAAAAACATAATCCCTACAAAACAATCAAAACCAAACTTATGTCTCATAATACTGATTCATGAATTATCAATCATACAAATATAAAATTAATTATAACTTAGCAACACCATTATCACATGCCAACAAACAATCAATACTTAAAAACAGGCATGAAATAACATATCAAGTGTAGATAATCAAAAAATATAACGCAAACAATCAATTCATGAACAATAAAAAATATGATATATATATATATATATATATATATATATATATATATATATATATATATATATATATATATATATATATATATATATATATATATATAGTTTTTCATGGTACTCTCCCTGGTCAAGAGGGTCTGTTAGCACTGGGTTGTGTAAAATACTGGATCTGACAAACTAACTAAAAAACAAATCTTGTAATAAATTACATTAATTATACCTTATAGAGATATTGGAAAGAGGGTTGTAAGTATCATCAAGATCAGTAGAAGCATCTGAAGACTTCAGATCTGTATTATCAGAACTTTTGAGATCATGAGATGATGAAGGATCTGATGGTGGATGTTCATCAATGGATATCATCTGCTGCTAATACTTCTTGTGATGTTTAAACAGTCACAAGTACTCACCTTCACAACTACTGTTATCAGTCTCCAATCTCTTACTTACTATAGCACAGCCATCACAGTCGGAAAAATCCGTGAAACATTGAACCTGCATTCAATATAACAAACATCATCCACTCAATCTATATGCCAAAAACAGAAACAACATTCCGTTAACACAGCATTAACTCAGACTTACCATTCAGAACAGATAAAAGAATTCTATCAAACAGGAACCATGCAATATCAATAGTATAAAATCTGTTAGTACATGAATACACAAATAAAATAACGATGTAGATCATGTTCACGCTCCTACAATAAAAAGATAACCGATTAGTACCTCATCTTTCTGCCAGATATGTATACACATATTCATGATCAGAATTGAAGATCTAGCCACATAAGAAATATACATACCTCCTGGTGAGCCTAAATCTGTATACACCAATAACAACATAATTATTAATGATTACATAAAAAATCAATGTGAAAGTTAGTTAAACTACGGTATCTTAATTGAATATTCACTACATAAACATTATATATACACTTCAAAAGCAAGTAGTCTGCTTATACGTCTTGGACAAATTCCACGATAAAGTCGATGGAAAACTGGAATAAACGACATATAGGGAAAAAAACAAAGAAGACCACCAAACTTTGATATTAAATTGATACATGCAATCAATAAACAAAATTCAACATGAATGATATAACCAAACGTATGTGAGAATAATTACATACCTTAGAAGACAACTACATGGCTGAATACACTGGCAAAAATAAAATAAACACAATTGTTATTATATTGATACATGATCAGTTAAAAAAAATTCAACATGACAGATATTATCAAACGTGTGTGAGATGGTTTGCATAGTTTCATCATTAGGGTTTTGAGGGAAAAAGAGGCGTACTTTTTTTTAACAAACCGTAATTAGAGAGAAGATAAATATGAGATTTATATTCTAGGGTTTTATTTAGTCAATGGTGTGATTAAGATATTACATTTTGGTTTTAAATTGTCTATCACAACTTCTGGCTTGTTCCATTAGTTGAAGCGCTTGTTTGTTAACTAACAGACCCAGGTTCGATTCTTGTAAAGGCCACAATTAAATTTTTAATTTCGGATCAACAAACAAATTTTAATTAAAAAAAACAAAATTTCAATAAAATCCTGCTTAGGTGGCAAATTTTAATAAAATCTTGCTTAGATGGCTTTATGACATGGTATTACTGGGCAATCGGGCATTTGATGACGTCGTACGCATCTTGTTATATATATATATATATATATATATATATATATATATATATATATATATATATATATATATATATATATATGGGGATAGCTTGGCTACAATTATATGTAGCCAATTGGCTACAATTCCTTCACAAAAAACACACTAGCAATAAATCAGGGACCCACAGAAAAGAATCAGGACCCACAAAAAAAAATAAGGGGCCCACATTTATAACACAAAATTGTAGCCAATTTGCTACAATTACTTGTAGATAATATATTCCCTATATATATATATATATATATATATATATATATATATATATATATATATATATATATATATATATATATATTCCATATATATATATATATATATACATATATATATATATATGCACACACTACCCATTTCATTCACACACTTATACATGTAACATATATATATACATGCACTTAGTATATGCTCTTTTAACAATAATGTTTCCATACGCCGTCAACGTCTAATATTTATTGGTAATTATTTTCCGTATTTGTCTTTCGGTTATTTTCGAACCAAAGACTTATTCATCTTTGATACTTTCATAATTGTACCTACGCACTTTCATGAGCGAATACTTACAAACATTTAGAGAACTGTTTTCAAACTTAAACGCTGTCACACAAGCAACAAATAACACAACACTTTAAAACTTTTGAGTTTAATTAAACTTCGTTGAGTCTTGAACTAAAACTGTGAACTAAACATGCCTTACTAATCTAGGTCGCGTGTCGGTGCCGAACACTACCTGATTTATGGCACTATCTGACTGCTATTCGCTGAGGTGAGTTTATAGCCTCACTTTACTTATACTTGTTTTACAACTTCGGGGTGAGAAACATGCAAAAACGTTTTCTGGACCACAATAATGTTTCATTTTCTCAAAACTATTGCGTAGTTAGCCTAAGCCCCTGAACCCACTGTTATGCCTACCTTCATGAACCGTTAATTTTTGTTGGGAAGCGCGATTGATATAAATAGATCTATTGGGGTGACTCCCCCGTTCGGTTGGCCAGACGGGTCAATGCGAGCGTATACCAAGTCGGACTACCAGTGTATTGGGTTAAACACTCGCTGTGGGTCCCTATAATTATTATTTGCGAGCCACATTGTAGCGCACTGAACTGTCGAGCTTCGGTTGCATGAACTTAGTGCTAGCGTGATAGATTATTTTGTATGACATTATATGCGTTGTAATGTTCGTACAAAAAACTATTGGTCCAAACTTACTACTTTACTGCTTCATTCTAAACCTATAAACAAACAAGCTTTTGCTGACTTTTAGCATGTTTTTCTCAGGTGTTTAATCTGCTTGATTGTTGCAAGGTATTGGCATGGCTAGGGTCATAGACTACCTTTCGAAGTGTTTTTACACATAACTATGACTTGTTTGTATGGGACAACTAAACTTATGGGCCTTATTTTCTGAACTTGAAACTTTATTGTAAACTCTATTTAACTTAGATGAATGTATTTAAACGGAGTATGTATTCCGTTCTTTATTACATTGTGTTGTGATTACCAATTTAGTAGCACCCCATGACCCGAATGCTTCCATGATTACCAAATTTGGGGGGTATTACAGATTGGTATCAGAGCCTAGGTTATAGAGAACTAGGTACATATAAACCCTAAACTATAACCGCTTTTTACAAAAACAAGTCCCTGTGACCGCCACTTTCCTGCCTGCCTTGCTTGCCAATTACTTGTTGTTTACTTGATTACCTACGCGTTACGTTTTTATTGATTTTACTCTACAATACATACTATAAGTATTTTCTATATACTTACAAACATATACCGTCTTTGTCACAGACTATGCCTTCCTTCGACATCACTGAGGACATCTTGCTCACCCACACTTCATCATCTCCTCTGATCGCACCACGTTCCGGCGATCCATACATGCAGGTGCTTGAGGCATATCATGCACCAGATCCTGACACCGTTGAGCCCACACCTACTCCATCACTACCTACTCAGTCTGAACCCACTCTCATTGCTGATCACATTCCTGCTCAGCCTACACCTACCTCTATTACTGATCCTGCTATACAATCCACCTCACCTGTTCAGATTCTTCCTAGCCGTCGCACAACCTGCATACGCGTCCCAGGTCGCCGACTGCGATATTCAGTCCTACCATCCCCACCTCATAAAAGTACCCGAGCCAACTACATGGGTACCTCCACCACCCCACTATCTCTTTCACTTGTTTCATCGCCTGACCATTCACCACTTAGCCAGAGGCTCAGGAGGGCCGATGATTCATGTTCAGCTGGGGATGATGAGGAGTCAGAGGATGACCCTGAGGAGGAGTCGGAGGATGACCCAAAGGAGGAGCCAGCAGCAAATCCTGCATCTGAGGAGACTTTACTAGTTGAGCACGCCCCCAGGTGTGCATTTACAGATAGGGATGCAGGTTTGCCAGCAGGTCTAGATCAGGGGGTGACTATGCAGCGACATGGGAAGATGATTTTGGAGGATGTGCCGAGCACTTTCGAGACGCGGCTGAGTTCGAGGGCTGCTCAGATATTGGGTGGAGATGTGGATGTACCCCTTGGATTAGGATAGAGAGCTGCCATGCTACGTGCTAGAGAGGAGGGTTTGGATGTTGTTCCTGCTACTTTTGAGATTAATGGCGAGATATGGAGAGACACTGAGTGTGTGCACAGCACCCCACCTCGTGTTGATAGTCCAGTATATGAGCCATCCTCACCATCTTTTGTACCACCATCTCCATTGATACCAGCTTCCCCTCCACCAGCTGACTCACCAGTGGTCGAGGAGGAAGAGGATGATATTATGAGGATCTTTACTCAGTTGGGGGCACGGGCGACCCTGTTAGATGTTCACTCAGATCAGCTGGAGAAACTTGGGAGACTCGATAAGCGGACAGACATGTTTGGCAGAGAGCTTGCAGGTGTGCATCGCAGGATGGATGACATCGGGAGGGATCAGGCGAGAGCTTGGGATGCAGAGTGGACCACTTGGCATAGGATGCATGATATGGAGTCAGTGATTGCTAGAGTGACGAGATCAGAGCAGGAGGATCATTGTGAGGTCTTAGCGTCAAGGAGGCGCATTGCACAGTTGGAGTCTACTGTAGGACAGTTGGAGTCTACCGTAGGACGGTTGGTAGCAGAGTTGGAGCAGCTACGCCTTGGGCGTGATTGATTCTAGTTTCTAGTAGTTTATGATGTATTTTTCCACTAAACTGAGTAGTCATCAGTTAGTGGCAGTTGTACTCTTCCTTTATGTATTCGAAACTTGTACCTTTCTCATATGTATTATAAGCTTGTAATTTTGTGGAAATGTATTGACTTCTAATCTATAACAAGATTGGTTGATTACTCTATTGTGTCATTCTCTCTATGATTGATCTTATTCATATACTCTACCTGTGGTGATTATACTCTTGTGTGATAACAAACTCTCTGAATCTCATTTGTCTCTATCTTTTGTTTGTAGTACAGCAAGATGCCTCCTAAGAGAAAGTCAAACATGACTACTCGTGCGCAACCAGTTAATATAGGCCTAGCCAGGGCTAATAAAGCAGCTCCACCTGTGAACCGAGCTATACTTGATCAGTTAGTAAAGGAACGGGTGGCAGCAGCAAACAACTTGACTACTGATGTCGAAAACTCAAGACCAACAAGCAACAACAACCGCGGCTGCACCTACCAAGAATTCCGAAAGACCATGACTGGTGGTTTCGAAGGAATCGAGGGGGTGGTTGTTTTAGTCAGATGGATTAAAAGGTTGGAAAATGTGTTCTGAATATGTAGTTGTGCGGATGAAGACAGGGTTAAGTTCGCATCATTCACTTTCTGGATGCTACTTTAACCTGGTGGAATAACTATCTGAAGTCTGCTGGCTATGACACCGTTTACGCAATGCCATGGGAAAATTTCAAGGAAATGGTACTAAAAAAATATTGCCCTCGCAACGAAGTTAAGAAGTTGGAGGTCGAGTTTTGGAACCTCTAGGTGCAGGGTACCAACATGGCTGCATACAACCAACGTTTCTAAGAGTTAGCTTTGCTATGCCCTGAGATGGTCCAGAATGAAACTCGTTTACTGGAAAGGTACATTGGAGGATTACCCCCATCCATCAAGGGTAATGTCACTACCTATAAGGCTACTAATCTCTATGAGACTATGGAAGTGGCCAACAAGTTGATGGACCAAGTGATTGAGGATTCGGCTGAAACGGTTGTGACTAATAAGAGGAAATGGGATGATCACTCCCGAAACAACAACAACAGCCACCACCCAAACAAAAGACAGGAAGTTGCTAAAGTTTATGCTGCGGGACCAACAGAGAAAAAGGTGTACGCAGGAAACTTACCATCATGTAACCGCTGCAAGTTGCAACACAAGGGTCAGTGCATGGTCAAATGTCACAAATGCCAAAAGATTGGACATATGACCCGGGATTGCAAGTCAAGGCCCCTTGAAACTGCACAAGTTGCAACAACAAACAACCCGAAGGCTGAAATAACATGTTTTGGATGTGGTGAGAAAGGGCATTACCGAAGTGAATGCCGAAAACCCAATAATCAGGGTAATGGCGGTAAGTAAGGTTACCAGGGTAATCAGGGAAACCAAAAGAATCAAGGAACCGGCGGAAATCAAGGAGCTGCTGGGCATCAGGGAAACCGAGGCAATGATGCAGGAGCCCTCGGGAGGGTCTATGCAGTGGGCAAAGTGGAAACCTAAGAGGACCCGAACGTCATGACGGGTACGTTCCTTTTAAATAAACGCTATGCATCCATGTTGTTTGATACGGGGGCTGATAGGAGTTTTGTTTCAACTGCATTTAGTCCACTACTTGGTATTGCCCCGACCACTCTAGACAACATATTCAATGTGGAGTTAGCTAATGGGAGCATAGAAAGGGTAGACACTATCATAAGAGGCTGTACCTTAAACCTGTTAAATCACCCGTTCAACATCGACCTCATACCGGTAGAATTGGGTAATTTTGACGTTATTATCGGTATGGAATGGTTGTCGAAGTACCATGCCGCCATCATTTGCGACGAGAAAATCGTCTGGCTGCCTTATGGGAACGAAGTCCTAATCGTAGTAGGCGACAGAAGAGACAGAAGAAACGCGTCAAGACTAAACATCATCTCTTGCACAAAGGCCCATAAGTACATCGAGAAAGGATGCCAACTCTTTCTAGCACAAGTCACCGAGAAGAAAGAGAAGGAGCCAGAGGGAAAACGATTGGAATATGTACCAATCGTGAGAGACTTCCCGGAGGTCTTCCATGAAGACTTACCTGGACTCCCGCCAACCTGACAGGTCAAATTTCGAATCGATCTAGTGCCTGGTGCCGCACCTGTGGCACGAGCACCTTATCGATTAGCTCTGACGGAACTACAGGAACTATCGAACTAATTATCGGAACTTTCAGAGAAAGGATTCATCAGGCCGAGTTCTTCTCCTAGGGGAGCCCCGGTTCTATTTGTCAAAAAGAAGGATGGATCTTTCAGAATGGGCATTGACTACCGAGAGCTGAACAAACTAACCATCAAAAACCGATACCCACTCCCGAGAATCGATGATCTATTCGATCAACTCCAAGGTTCGTGCATTTACTCAAAAATCGACTTGAGATCCGAGTACCATCAACTTAGAGTTCGGGAAGAATATATCCCGAAAACGGCATTCAGAACTCGTTACGGCCACTACCAGTTCCAGGTTATGCCTTTTGGCTTAACCAACGCACCGGCAGTATTCATGGACCATATAAATCGGGTGTGCAAGCCGTACTTGGACAAATTTGTGATCGTCTTCATCGACGACATCTTGATTTACTCTAAGAGTGAGAAGGAGCACGAGGAACACCTTAGACTAATCCTAGAACTGCTGAAGAAAGAGGAGTTGTATGCTAAGTTTTCAAAGTGCGAGTTTTGGATACCAACTGTTCAATTTTTGGGTCACGTGATTGATAGTCAAGGCATTCATGTGGATCCTGAAAAGATTGAGTCAATAAAGGATTGGGCGACACCCACAACACCCACCGAAATACGCCAATTCTTAGGACTTGCTGGTTACTACAAGAGGTTTATTGAAGGGTTCTCAAAGATAGCAAAGCCTTTAACTAAACTAACTCAGAAGAATGTAAGGTTTGACTGGGGAGATAAGGCGGAGGAAGCCTTCCAACTCCTAAAGGATAAGTTGTGCAGCGCACCTATCTTAGCCCTACCTGAAGGCAGTGAAGACTTTGTAGTTTACTGCGACGCTTCACACAAAGGTTTGGGAACCGTCTTGATGCAATGGGAGAAGGTGATAGCCTATGCCTCTCGATAACTGAAAACACACGAAAAGAATTAGACTACACACGACTTGGAATTGGGGTCAGTAGTGTTTGCACTTAGAATCTGGTGACAATACCTCTATGGCACCAAGTGTATAGTTTACACCGACCACAAAATCTTGCAACATATCCTTGACCAAAAGGAGCTTAACATGAGACAACGTCGTTCGTTAGAATTGCTCAGCGACTATGATATTGTGGAAAACTAGAAGGGGGGTTGAATAGTTTTTAGCGTTTTTCAAGTTTTATTTGCTTTGTTACTATATGTTAATTTCAAAGGAAACAATCACAAATAAATAATCACACAATGTAAACAAAAGATAAAGAGAGGAAAGATCAAACCACATGACACTGTTGTTTATAGTGGTTCGGCTACAAGGACTCTCTTCCTTGCCCTACTCCACTCCCCGAGTTTCCTACTCGAGAGTTTATCTTTCAATAAGAAACAAACTCCTTTTCTAGGCGGAGAAAACCTTTACACGTCGCTTACTTCCTTTTCCGGTACTAAGCTAAACACCGGGTTCTTTCACATGGTAGAACCAACCTGACGTCGCCTATTTACTTTACCGACACTAAGCTAGATGTCGAGTTCTTTACACGGGTACAACTACTCCCTACACTCTTTGTGCTTTAAGGACTAAAGCACTAATCACACTCACTGATTACAAATGATAGATATGATGTGTGAAACAAACTACAATATCACACAGTAATGCAACTAAAGGATTACGGTTCTGTAGATCCTTGAATGCTTGATCTCTTTTCTACAAAATGAAAGATCAAAGTGAAATGCAACTATGAATGATGTTAGTAAGATATGTACTGAATGAATATGTGTGTTAAAGCTATATGAGTGATGAGAAAGCCAAATGATCAGCTTGCTATTTATAGGCAAGCTGATCTTCAGCTCACGGATCCCACGGATCCCTCAGAAGGGATCCGTCCTTCATTGGTTTGGATCCGTGGGATGTGACAGCTAAGGTTTAGTTGTATCTTACCATATCTTACCAAATCATCCAAGATCCTCAAATGTCAACTATGTATCTTGCAAATCTAAACAAGATATATCAAAGATATTGTATGTGATGTATGCAATGATGTCATGGAATGATTTTAGAATTAAAGTTTCCTTTTAAGGAAACAAGTTACTAAATAAGCAAACTTGTAATTCTTGGTTATTATGTGAAGTGTAAAATGTGTACTTAAGAGACTTAAGCTAGTATTTATTATTTGCTAAAAGATATTCCTTTTATTTGTCATTAACAAAACTAATAAAAGATCAAAGAATATAAATAACGTTTTTGAGACGCTATTTGTATTAACAGACTATGATTGCGAGATTCGATACCACCCAGGCAAAGAAAACATGGTAGCAGATGCACTTAGCCGAAAAGAACGACCAAAACCCCTGAGGGTACGATCGTTGGGTATGACAATCGTTTCACCCATTCCATCAAAAATCCTTAAGGCTCAGGCCAAGGCACTCAAGAAAGAGAACAGACCCAACAAGAAAATCTATGGTATGCCCGAGAGTGAAAACGGATTCGTGAAAAGAACCGATGGGACGTTGTGTTTCAAGGACAGAAGTTGGGTCCCACTCTATGCAGGGATACGTGACCTCATCATGCACGAATCCCACAATTCTAAATACTCTATCCACCCAAGAGCCGACAAAATGTACCTCAATCTGAAGAAACTATACTGGTGGCCCAGCATGAAGGCTGACATTGCGATGTATGTCAGTCAATGCTTAACGTGTTCAAAATTCAAAGCTGAACATCAGCGACCATCAGGTTTACTGGTACAACCAGAGATTCCCGAGTGGAAGTGGGAACGCATAACGATGGACTTTATTACCAAACTGCTAAGGACATCAAGCAGTTATGACACCATTTGGGTAATCGTTGATCGTCTCACCAAGTCCGCCCACTTCTTGCCAATCAAAGAGAATGACAGCATGGATAAACTTGCACGGTTATACGTAAAGGAGATAGTTGCACGACATGGAGTTCCGATTTCTATCATCTCCGACAGAGATAGCCATTTCACGTCAAACTTCTAGAGATCACTACAAGATGCTTTGGGTACCGATCTTGATATGAGCACCGCCTACCATCCCCAAACAGATGGTCAAAGTGAGAGGACCATTCAAACCTTAGAATACATGCTGCGAGCATGTGTGATAGACTTTGGAAATGGTTGGGATAGGCACCTACCATTAGCCGAGTTCTCTTACAATAACAGCTATCACACAAGCATCAAAGCTGCACCCTATGAAGCACTTTATGGTTGAAAGTGCAGATCACCTATATGCTGGGCTGAAGTCGGAGAAAGTCAGCTTACTGGTCCTGAACTAGTACAAGAGACTATTGAAAAGATTGTGCAAATCAAGAGCCGGATGTAAGCGGCTCGAGACCGTCAAAAAAGCTATGCAGACAAGAGACGAAAACCACTTGAGTTCCAAGTTAGAGATCGAGTTATGTTTAAAGTTTCGCCATAGAAGGGCGTGATTCGCTTTGAAAAGCGTGGGAAATTAAATCCCCGATACATTGGACCTTTCAAAATTCTCACCAGGAGCGGGCCGGTAGCCTACCGACTCGAATTACCACAAGAGCTCAGTTCTATACACAATGTGTTTCACGTGTGCAACCTGAAGAAATGTCTCTCAAACGAAACTCTTGCAATTCCTCTGGAGGAAATCCAAATCGACGAGAGCCTAAACTTCATTGAAGAACCTGTTGAGATAATGGACCGAGAAATCAAACGGCTTAAGCAAAGCCACATTCCTATCGTTAAAGTCCGCTGGAACTCTCGAAGAGGTCCCGAATACACGTGGGAGCGTGAGGACGAGATCAAGCATAAATACCCACACCTTTTCTCAAATCCATCGAGTAACCCTAAGTAAAAACCGAGGACGGTTTTCCTTCTAAGGTGGGAAGGATGTGACAAACGGTAATTTTCCAACCAATATTTTAATAATAAACGCTAATTTATTATTACCTAACTGTTTGATTTAAGCATTCATGAGCTTACATAACTATTTCGGGAAGCAAACCCGGACACTATAGTTTACAGTAACTCATTACATTGGATATTTTTATCAGAAATATGTGGATAATTCATTTTCTGACTATTATTGAGTATTTATGTACCACAACGAGAAACATCTCGCACACAACACCACACGCGTACTGACACAATTCCAGTAACGACATAAAACCAGTGCTTATTATCCGAGAACCAAAACCTTGTTTTTATATAATTATTATAAAAACACACTCGAAAACGATATCGCTTGTGCTCACGACAACCCGGAAAACACCGAATTAAACCGGAGCTCAGCGAGACACGGGACACACTTAAATATATTAATCTAACACTTATCTTTATTAAATAAAAAACTAACACTTACCTTTATTTAAAATTAACATTACCTTTTATTTACTTACACCCTCACTTTTAATTATAATAAAAAAAAAAGACGATAAAACGTTTTATCCTCTCTCTTATCCCCACAAACCATCTCTCTCCCCCCCCCCTCTGCGTATCATCTTCCCCTACCATCTGGATAACCCATATCTGAAGCAACTCGATGACAACAATGCTCCAATTGGTCCCTAGCATCGCAGGTCTGATCTATTTTTGTCTAAACCTCAAAGTCAACATATCCAACCAAGAAGATGATGAAGTTGAGGGTGATGGTATCCCCTTTTTGGCTATGGGTCGACTGGTATCGAGAATAGGAGGGTCAAACATTCCTTGTCTATTTTTTTATATAACTCAAGTCGATTCACAAGCAAGTCCACACACTCAAGCCTTATCAAAACAAATTCACAGTTGGTATACTAAGGGCAAACGTTTTCTATGTTGAAAAGGGGGTGTGGATTCCGTGCTTGAATCGGATTCAGGTTTTGATTCTTGGTCTCCTTTGTTAATCGACTCCATCTTCTGTAAGGTTCTTAAAATTTCTTGTTGATTGTTTCATTCGAATCGACTAGTTGTTATGTTTTTTTTTTCTCTTTCAAACCGATTATGCGAATGAAGGTTGAATTTTTGTGTTATAACCTTGTGTGGTAAATGAATAACGAATCCCAATCAAACTCAAGTATTGGCATCGATCTTGAAAAGAATGCTTAATTGCTTAATTACTTTGCTTATTGGATTATTATGATGGTTTTGATAAATCGAATTGGTCATAAACACTTGTGGTGAAATTAGTCAAATTTTGGTATTTATGAATCGGTTAAGTGGTTATTAGTAATAAAACACTTTGTTAAAGTCTTGTGTGGTAAGGTTTTGAATCAAGTGGAAAAACAACTTTAGTATGGCTCGAAAATGGAAGTCTTGTTCCTGTTGTTGGTCTTGTGAACATGCGTATTCGTGGTAGTCTAAGCCGTGTTCTATAGTTTATGTCAAAGCGTATCATTAATATGGTCTTGCGTTGGGTTGGCAAAACCGAAAAGGAATGAGTCAACTTGAATGTTTTCACATTTGTTGCGCCGTTCATAGCACTTAGAATTGTGTCGTATTGGTTAGACCACTTTGGTGCCAGTCGTGCACGTGCCGAGTCGAAAAATGGTTTAAACAAAAGTGATCAAAACTTGTGGTCGCATTAAGAAAATTTGCACCCTTGTGCAACAACAAAAAGAAAAACGAAATGCAGGTCTGCATAAACATTTGTTACTGCTTTGAGAAATTCTTTGGGCCGAAGCCCATAGGCAACCATATTGCTCAATTCGCTTGTCATTGAGACAAACCCCACATCGCTTATCAAGCCTGAAACGAAATTGGGCCACAGCCCACTTACTCTTTTAAAAACCAACAAAAACAAATTTTGTGATCCTTACGTATATCGACGCATTCATACTCGACTTATTCCACAACTCATTCTCGACTCATTTCATTTCACTCAACGACAATGTACGCGACGTAATTTATAACGAGATTCTAAAACCTATTATATAATCAAAACTATACATATTCGGCACATACAAACTATAATATACATTTAAGATTTATAAAAACTAGCCAACATTAAAATTATAAGATTTAAACTTACTTGTAAGACTATTGATTTATAACGCCTATGTAACTTATATATAACTTGTTATGTTTTATAAAAACTTACAAAAGTTTTATAAATTATAAAACGGCTATTTACTTAAACTTATACTTTGTAATCTATAGTTATCACGAGAAAACCAAAACTTGTACTCGGGTCATGCCCGACTATTGTCAGAATGTATATACTTAGCTTACTATATTAAATGTAATAATCAACAATGATGAATTTTAAACATAACAAACATTTTTTTTAATAAATACTATATGTATATATATATATATATATATATATATATATATATATATATATTATATATATATATATATATATATATATATATATATATATATATATATATATATATATATATATATATAATATATATACACACACACACACACACACACTACCCATTTCATTCACACACTTATACATGTAACATATATATATACACGCACTTAGTGTTACATGCTCTTTTAACAATAATGTTTCCATATGCCGTCAACGTCTAATATTTATTGGTAATTATTTTCCGTATTTGTCTTTCGGTTATTTTCGAACCAAAGACTTATTCATCTTTGATACTTTCATAATTGTACTTACGCACTTCCATGAGCCAATACTTACAAACATTTAGAAAACTGTTTTCAAACTTAAACGCTGCCACACAAGCAAAAAATAACACAACAATTTAACACTTTTGAGTTTAATTAAACTTCGTTGAGTCTTGAACTAAAACTGTGAACTAAACATGCCTTACTAATCTAGGTCGTGTGTCGGTGCCGAACACTACCTGATTTATTGCACTATCTGACTGCTATTCGCTGAGGTGAGTTTATAGCCCCACTTTACTTATACTTGTTTTACAACTTCGGGGTGAGAAACATGCAAAAACGTTTTCTAGACCACAATAATGTTTCATTTTCTCAAAACTATTGCATAGTTAGCCTAAGCCCCTGAACCCACTGTTATGCCCACCTTCATGAACCGTTAATTCCCGCTGGGAAGCGCGATTGATATAAATAGATCTATTTGGGTGACTCCCCCGTTCGGTTGGCCAGACGGGTCAATGCGAGCGTATACCAAGTCGGACTACGAGTGTATTGGGTTAAACACTCGCTATGGGCCCCTGATTATTATTTATGTACTACATTGTAGCGCACTGAACTGTCGAGCTTCGGTTGTATGAACTTAGTGCTAGCGTGATAGACTATTTTGTATGACATTATATGCGTTGTAATGTTCGTACACAAAACTATTGGTCCAAACTTATTACTTTACTGCTTCATTCTAAACCTATGAACTCACCAGCTTTTGCTGACTTTTAGCATGTTTTTCTTAGGTGTTTAATCTGCTTGATTATTGCAAGGTATTGGCATGGCAAGGGTCATAGACTACCTTCCGAAGTGTTTTGACACATAACTATGACTTGTTTGTATGGGGCAACTAAACTTATGGGCCTTATTTTCTGAACTTGAAACTTTATTGTAAACTCTATTTAACTTGGATGAATGTATTTAAACGGAGTATGTATTCCGTTATTTATTACCTTGTGTTGTGATTACCAATTTAGTAGCACCCCATGACCCGAATGCTTCCGCGATTACAAAATTTGGAGGTGTTACAACATGCTACTCTTTTGATGCTTTACAGGTGACTTACTAATTCGTTTTAGTTACTATGTTGTTTTTGTATGAGTTAATAGTTGTTTGCCTAAAAAATGTTGGTACTGATTATGCAGGTACATGGGGATGAAGATATTGAGAGAGAATGTGCAAGTCAAGCGACTGATTTCTTGTGCTTCATGGTGATGTTACATAGGTTGTACGTATGATTTGTAATTATGTTGTAGTATTAGCTGTAGTAAACGTGTATTGATTCATTCTTTGAAAACCTTTAGTTGTTCAATTGTAAACGTTATTTTTTCGTTTAATGGCATTTTGTTTTCCATCTCTTTAAAGATCACATGTGACTTTTTATGAAAGAAATTACATATTAACGTAACTTTTGTTATTACATAAACTAGTAAAAAATCACATGTGATTTTTCTGAAAATCACATGTGATATTACATGTGTCTTGTAATAAGTTTTATATCACATGTGATCATGTATTGATTAAACAAAATAGAACACGAACACATCTTAATTAGTACAAGCATTAAGAACTAAGAAGACACCGCAATCAGGGCCGTCTCTGAGGATCTGTGGACCTAGGCCGAGAAAAAAAAGGGCCCCCTAAAAAGATATCGTTAAAAAAAATATACAAAATCGGGCCCCCTAAAAAGATATGTAAGTGGGCTTTTTTATGTGGGTTAAGTTATATGGTTTAATTTTTGGATGATTGTTAAGATTTGTAATGGGCTTAGTTAATTACATATACAATTTTTATATATATACATTAAAAAAAATTAAAAATCAGCCCCCCTAAAAAATCGGGCCTCGGCCGGTCGTCCACTTCGTCCTATGTCTAGGCCGGCCCTAACCGCAATCTACTGAATTAAGCTTCATTATCCAATTCATCTTCATGATTGCAGTACTGGGAAGAAGTTTTCTATCTCTTTAAAGATCACATGTGATTTTTTAAGAAAGAAATTACATATCAACGTAAGTTTTTTTATTACAGAAACTAATAAAAAATCACATGTGATTTTTCTTATTATTACAAAACTAGTAGAAAATCACATGTGATTTTTCTGAAAATCACATGTGATTTTTCTAAAAATCACGAAAAATCACAAGTGATATTACATGTGTCTTGTAATAATATTTATATCACATGTGATCATGCATTGATTAAACAAAATAGAACACAAACACATCTTAATTAGTACAAGGATTAAGTCCAATTCATCTTCATGATTTCAGTATTAGGAAGAAGTGTTTGACCTCATACATTGTCACGCCCCCAAATTTCGTGACTTGCAGCGGAATGGAACATCCGGGGGCATGACTGGTCATAGCACCACAGTTACAGTTATATTGAACGACCTAAAGTGTTGTTTAGAAAATACATCGTTTGATTATTTGAAACATTCAGAGTTACAAAGTTTAGGCCCCAAAAGGTGAAACATGTTTGCGGAAAATCAGGTTCATGCAAATCAAACGATAGATAAGTGCATAAAAATGTAAAGTGAGACGCGTCGACTCCGCGACTCCATGCATGTCCTTATGCAAGCCAATTTGCGATACCTTAATTACCTGAAAATACATTGCTAAAAATGGTCAACAAAATGTTGGTGAGTTCATAGGTTTATGTAAATGAAATGCTTCTACGGAAACCACAAGTATAAATTGTATGACAAAATGTCACATAAAAATATTACATTAGCTCTTAATCTCATGACCCCGAAGCTAGACTGATATAAATGCCCCAAAAGGGAGTGCTTTGCCAAACACTCTGAATGTATGAAATGAAATGCGTTCGTTTGACCAGTTGGTGCTACCAACCCGAACGGAGGCGTCACCCTCAATAGATCTATCCACTCACCTTTGCTTGCTCACAATTAACGGTCCATGATAAATAAAAGGGGACTTTAAATTGGCAATGATGTAACTTAAGCAATGTAAATGAGTTTGGATACTTTGGTCCGCATATAAAAATGGTGCAATGTATTCTCCCCCGAGAGTTTAGAAATCAATAAACAATTGAAAACGGGGCTATGAAAACTCACCTGCTATGATAGCAACAATAATAACAATGGATATGATGAGATGAGGCTCGGTCTCTAACCGCGACCTATTATGATGATATGATCTAATGTAAGCAATGAATTAACGCAACACATGCAAATACGTATGTTAACGATACTACTTGTTAATTTTAAAAATAACGTTAATCGACGAAAAATACACTTTTGACGTCTCGTTAAGTTATAAACTACTTTTCGTGTAATTATGTTGAAACGGTACTCCATGATCCTTGTTTGGTGTTCTATCGGCAAAATATAATGTTTTCGTCGTAATTTAATATTTCCTTTAACTTGTGAAAATATGCCCAAAATGGCCTCGTAAAACTAGTCGTGAAATATTGTACATTTAAATGTTGGTGAATAAACTCGACGTTCTTGAAAACCTTGTAACATTGTCTAAATGTCGTGTTATTTGGCTTTTGGTCATACGCGTCTTGATTAGATAGAAAACCGGCTATCAATGCTATGACTTGTAAAAATACTAACTTTTATACTTAGAAAATAGTTTCTAATAGGGCTGTCAAAATAAACTAGAGTTTGTCGGCTTTAAACGTGTATATCTTGGTCGTTATGAGCTCGTTTTCTACGTTCTTTATATCAACGGATTCATACAAATATGAACTAAAATATTTTCAATAGGTCGGCTCGTCTAGATCACGTCTAACGTCTCGTTTTGTTCCTTGAAGTTCGGAAAAACAGCAAGCTATTTTCAGAAAATAGTTTTTCGTCGCCTAACTTTGAAGGATCATATCTCCTTCGTTATAAGTCGGTTTTTAGTGATTCAAGCGGCCACGGTTTCATTTTTGAAAGAAATTTCTAAATTTGAAGGCCAAAATAATTCAAAAGTTACTGAAATTTCCAGATTCCACGTTTAAGGACAGTAGCTATTTTAGATTGTCAAAAACTCATTTCCTTGGTTCTAAACTTGATCATACCACTTCAAATCAACTCCACAAGTTCGCAAATCCTACCATACACCTTCTTAGGGTGTCATGGGGCCTAAACATCACCAAACTTGGTGGATTTTATGAGATCATTAGTGAAACTTATAGATCTAGTGTTTATAAAGAAAGTTTGAAACAAGTGGTATGAATAACATAAACTTTGCATGATTAGTTAAAATAAAACTTGATATTACAACAATATATAAATAAAATGAAAGTATGAGATGATCAAAGAGATGTTCTTGAGCTTACTTGATGATTTGATGAGATTTGGATGAAAATGTGTAAGAAACTTTGAGATTGATCACAAAACCTTAACAAGGAAGGTAAATGAGACTTGATTATGACTTGATCTTGGAAAAATTATGGATTTGTGTTGGTGTATTGATCTTGGCCGATCCAACAAGGAGGAAGAAGAGAGAATATGGTGGTTTTTAGCTAGTTGAATTTTTGTGTATGTGTTGTAGTTAGTGGGATTGGAAATAAATCAAGGTAATTCATTTAATGCATGGTACTTAGTAATCAAGTGTATAGAAGAATTAGGGGTGATGAGGGGGGCGGCACATGGGGTTAATGGATGAAGATTTGATGTTAATTAATGCTAATGTCTCCCATTTATTTAGGTTTAGCTAGTTTAGTGTATACATTAGGTGTTATCAGGTACCGAGTTAACTAGAAATAAATCATGACGAGGTGAAATAAAATACGACGAAGTTGTAAAAATTGAAAAATCATGTTCCTTGCAGGAATCGGGTGTTAGAATGATTATCGGATTGAAATTTCGTAAACCGACGGAGTTATAAGCGTCAAACGAAAAATATAGCGATTGGTTTAAAAACACCGGGTAAAGTAATAATATAATCTCTATATCATTATAATTAGTTTGAAAATGTATTAGGATCATTGTCGGGAGTATTGGGTATAATGTTAGTAGAAATGACTGAGTGGTAACGTTAATTAAACAATTAAGCATACGTTAATGAAAATCACACAAACCCATGCATGAACTGATATGATAATGATGTTACTGATGATATGCAAACTACTCTAGTCTGTATGATGTGCCTTTACTGATGATGCATGAATACGCAGCTAAACCTAACTGGTTACGCGCATTTGAATACCCGTAAACCAAGTTTACAACATGATGAATGATGCCTATGAATAGTGATTTCTCTTCGGGAATGAATAGTGTCATATGAATAGTAAAATTTTTGAAAACTTCTCAAAGTCTCAAACTGACTTCAAAAATGATAAATAGTGAAATGATGAATAGTAACCCATGAATAGTAATTTCCGAGGTGAATAGTGAAATTTGAAGCTTGAAAAAGGACCGAAAATTACGAGTTGTGACATACATAGTATAATTTTTTGACATGGAACATAGCATATGTCTTAACATGCATAAGGATGTGCAACTTGAAACAATCAACAAAGCATATACTAAGGGACTTGAACAAATTCACATATATCCACAATTAAGGTAGAATCAATGAACTCCTTTTTTGATGGTGGTGGCAACACGACAGGTCACATAGATGAAATAGCTGACATGATATACTTCACTACAATTGCTCAAAATCAGTGAAAAGAATATCAAAATACCAACTCAAGTAGTCAGCCACTAACTATTCACAAAGATGAAAATAAAGTAACAACAAAAAATGATCAAAGATTGACGGGGTAAAAAAGTTTTAAACACAAACAAGCTTCTCATTCTTTGTTCTGTTATTTTATTCAGGTGAGCTAAAAGAAAGAGTACAATCCGAAATAAAAAAGAAAATAAAAAATAATAATAAAAAAACAGCTAGTAGGAGGTTGTTTACTACTTGTAAAGGAGAATTAAGGGTTGGCCTCATCCTTGAACGTGAAGCTTCAAATCATTTACCTACTATAAGGATCTGTATAGACGCTTTACTTGGACCCTTCTTTAGTACTGGACTTGGAAGAAGTTTTTCTTCTACCACTGTTACCTCTACCAGGTGACTTGGAAGGACGAACAACTAACAATCATTTACCCACCAATTGAACGTTTATTATTGATGTACCAAATCCAGATTTTCCATTACAAATATGAAATATAATGAAAGAGAGTATAATGCAAGGTCTCAGCATGAGTCAAAAAATACCCAAGAAGAGCACAACATATTCCTGCTTGGTGATGGAAGTAGTATCGAATGTCAACTTGCTACTACGTAATGTAAAGCGCAGTGCTTGATTCTTCGCCATAAAGCATTGGAGCATGGAGTCCAGTCTCCTGCACTCCGCTTCATAGTACCTGTCTTAACCTAAAACAAGAAGTTAATCTTAAAGAAATAAGGTACTTAAGCCAAGGGTATAGCCGCTAAAGGTGGCGCAACCGAGCTCGAATTTAATATAAAACTCTCAAGTAAATCACAAATGATATTACACATAATGAAGATAACAATGATTTCAAATAGCTCTTAGCACAAGGTCGCGGACATATTTTGTACTTTCTTTCATATATTTTTCCAAAGTACGTGTTATTAATTATCATTAAGCTTCCTTTATTGAGACTGAAAACAAGCAAATAGTAGTGATATACAATAATCGGGAAACATGTCGTGTTACTCTACTATCTCATGTAATTATACATAAAAAATATCACATATGATTTAGTGTATAAATATTTGATTGTATGCATAATCACATGTGATATTACACATAAAACAACAACTACCTTACATATAACTTATCACATATGATTGTATTCACAATCACATGTGACGTGACATGAAAATTTAACTCAAACACTAGATAGTAGAAACTATAAAAGTGACAAATAAACACCACAAATAGCACCAAATTCACACTCGAACAAAACACAATTTACTTCCACGACAGTAGCAAATGACACTCGAAACACCAACAAAGTGACACCTAAACAACATCAAACGGCACTCGAAACATCAACAACCTGACACCAAGTTTTTCAACAAATGAAATTAGAAATATGATTAATTGGACACCCGAACAATAACCAATTATACAATAAAACATTATTAAACAAACACCCTATCAATAACAAATGATGACCTGCAACATTGATACTATTTCACTACTAATTCTTAGGAAATTGTTACATTCCGATCACAACCGATGCTAAATTACCATCTAACTATATCTCTAAACATCCATTTTTTTATACACATCATTCAAATGATACACCATAACAACACTAGATTAATCACAATCATGTTAACACAGATTCATAAACACCAATGACCTAACAACTAATTAAGCACATCTTCACTAAATTCATAAACAAACACACATGATCATCAACTTCTACAAATAATTTTTAATCTACAACTAAAACACACCAATCACCAATTATACATTAATTAGCAGATTATGTTACAAAACGTCATCAATAGCAACAAAAGTGGATATACATACATAATTTGTTCATGAATTTGAAAATAAAGAGAAAAGATAAGAAGCTTTGAGCATAAACCATACCTTGAACTAGAGGTTGAATCAGATCATACTCAACCGTATATTTTGCAGCAAACCTTCGATTATCGATAGATTCATCAATTTTATCGTGATTTAGAGCAATTTTACGGTTCATTTGATGAATTTACTGGATTCAGGGTTCGTTTGTATGATTGCTAGAGGTGTGTGTTCGTGTGTGTTTTCTGGAGATGATGACATGGAAAGTTTGCTGATTCACGATGAACAGAAATAGTCATCGGTTGGAATTAGGATTGGGATCGGGGCTGTGCTGCCGGAAGTTATGTTGGTTTTGATCGGTTTTTTATGTGAGTAGTACGTGTTTTTAGTGTGTGTTTGGTGAGAGTGAATAATGAGAGAAATTAAGAGGATATGATCTTTTGTGTGTGTTGTAAATGTACCAAACTGCCTCTCTACGTTTTTTTTTTTTTTTTTTTTTTTTTAATTAGTAAATGTATTTTTAATCTCAGCCATTGATTAGATTTAGATGGAGGGTGACGATGTGTTCTTTGGTATGCTAGCAATGTTTGGTCCTCAAAATAACTCCCCTCTATGATAAACTAGATCAATCTTCTTTAACATTTCTTAGTAGTGAAAAATTAGCTAAAACATCTCAAAAATCAAGATGTGAACAATTTTTTCGAGACCGAAAAAATAATAAAGGTAAAAACAATTAAAGTAAATGATTAATTAGAATATAATATAGGGACAAGTTATACAAGCCCCCCCCCCCCCCCCCCCCCCAAAAAAAACCACTATCCAAGCCCCCCCTCTTTTTTTGATTTTTTTTATTTTTTTTTTATTTTTTTTTATTTTTATAATTTTGTTTATATCAAAAAACTATAAACCTGAAAGTACGGAACAGAAAATATAAAGTTTAATAAGTCAAACGCTAAAAATTGTCAGAAATACGAAGCAGAAACTGACAAAAAACTGTAATACACTGTCAGTCAAAGGGGACAAAAGGAATAAAAGTACAAAACCCCCCCTGATGGGACATGCTAGGGGAGGCTTGTATAACACAACCCTATAATATATGCTAGTGACAAGTGACATGATGTATACAAACCCCACTTGTAACTTGTAATCGTGTTTTAAATTAGTTGTCAAGTGTGTGAAGGGTTGTATTTATACAACCCTCCTTATATTGTTATATCAGAGGGGTTTGGTCAATCCGTACAACCCGCGATGCATATTGTACAAACTGATGTTGCGTGCAATGATTGGAAACCCTCCTTATGAGAGGGTCTAAATAACTTGCCCCGTGTGTGAATAGCAGGACCTGAAGATTTAGATCACAAGTTCACATTTATTTTATTTTTTAATCAGTCACACAATACTTCACACAAATTAGTAGATAAAATAATTGAAAGTACATACTACTGAACGGGTTTTTGTAACCATACTACTTCATAGGGAGTCTTAATAACATATGAACGGGTTATGTTATAAGACCCCCCTATGAAGTAGTATGGTTCCATACTACTTCATATATATGAATGGGTTATGTTATTAAAACTCCCTTATGATGTGACAATAGGGGTTTTAGTCAAAATGTATAAATCGCGATGCACACCGTACAAACTAGCAATGCACAGAGCCCCACGAAACCCCCCTATGGGAGGGTCTGTATAGACTCCCCTTTTTTACATATGCACCAGTTCATTAAGCAGCAAATGCGTGGGTACATTATGTTAAATTCATTATTCCAATTTATTCTAGTAGTACACATTGAACTCTTCATTAACACATAACAAGTACATACTATTTATGAAATTCCTGAGTGCCCTTCGGTTACCCATCGGCAACCTTCGGCGATGTTCGGCAACACCGCCGTCGCTGTTCGGCAAACTTCGGCAATTGTGATTTTCGGTTACTTTTGCCGATTGAAATTGTGGACCAAGTTTGCATGATTCAAGGAGAAACGGTCAAATTTTTTAAAATTGAACCGTTGCCTATTAAATGTAGTAAAAAAATAATAAAAAATAATAAAAAAAATAAATAATAATAAATGTAGTAAAAATAATAATAATAATAATAATAATAATAATAATAATAATAATAATAATAATAATAATAATAATAATAATTTCTCTTATTTTTTACCTATATATACATACCATTTTCTACCATTTCACATACAATTTTCTTCCCCAAAACTCTAACACCCTTTTACCAAAAAATGTCTTCCGATTCCTCATCCGGATCCGAATACGTTTTCCCGACTTCGTCCGACGAAACTCATGGTACCTCGCTTCAATTTATGTTATCCGCCGTTGAACATCTTCAAGACACGGCGAGCTCTAGTTTTCAGCCCCGTCAATCTGTAGATCGTCGTCGGGACGTTGGTCTTGAAACTCTTCTTAATGATTGGTTCGTTGAGGAACCAAAGTATGGCGAGGTTTATTTTCGGAAAAAATTCCGAATGAATAAAAGCATGTTCTTAAAAATAGTATCCGACATTGAAGAGAGATTAGTGCTTTTTTAAGTATTATGTGATGGTTTGTTTATTTTTAAGTATTATGTAATTTTTTTTTTGTTATTAATAAAATGTTGTGTTTTAATTTTATATATTTTTTGTTGGATTATATGTATTAAAAAAAATGTGATGTGGAAAATGTGGATTTGGCAAAATTTGGTGATCGTCGCCACCATTTTGGTAAACTTTGACATTGAAGGTTGTGATCGGTAGATGATGATGTGGCAAATGTGGATTTGGCAAAATTTGGTAAACTTGTGACCACTCCCTCCCCTCTTAGATTCGGATGTCTTTGTAAACACAAATGCCAATTTTTCGCGAGGTTGTATGTTTTATGGTCACTGAAACTAGTAGTAGTTTTTTTTTTTTTTTTATTTTTTAAACGGCTAACTCTCCTATACTACCCCTATTACAATTAAATCTCCGTTGTCAAGGTTTGAACCCTGGTCTTTTCTCCCAAAGGCAAATGCCTTACCACCACGCCACAAGGGGTGGGGCCACTTAAACTAGTAGTACTTCGAATGTTTAATTCTGTTTGCAGCTATTACTTAAATTATGCACCAGCCACATGGTCCATAGAAATTCAAAATAATATGATAAAACTAATTATCTTACTGAGTAATACTAAAGATTTAAACAACTATATATATAGAGTTGCTGAATTTTATAACTATACGAGGCTTTGTCAAACCCGTGCGTTGCACCGATTGTATCTAAATGTTCATAGCGTAGTTGTTAACGTGATTGTGAGGATAAAATATACAACAATGTATAACTTGGCTTGCTTCGGTAGGAGTTTGTTAATTTTTAGGTAATGTTGGTGTCTTTATTTTGTCACTTTAATTTAGGTCGAGTCAAAAACTCAAAATGATATTTAGAACCGTGCGATGCACACGGGCTGTATATAACACATTCATGTTAGAAAAATGTGTTATCCATAAAACACTCCACACACTTCATGCAAAATCATGCATATATACGTGTTTGCTTATTATCTTACATGGATTACATATATAAATTGTTGTCCATATATCAAAAGATGTAAATAAGCCAAAGGATATATTGATAGTGATCATTCTTATACTTATAGCAAAACAAATAGATATCTTATCCTCAGGTTGTGTATCAAAGATAGCGGGCATGAAAAACTTTTGCATGAAAAAAGACACATGCATCAGAAAATAGATAGTTTGCATCGAAGAACATATTGCATCAAAAATTGTACGTTTTCAAACAAAGGATTCATTTTATTCATGAAGAACATCTATTACAAAAGCATAGTTCTCATTCTCGTCTTATCATTATTATCGTCAACCTCACCATGGACTAATCTATCGAACATAGTTTAGTGATGATCCTCTCTATCATCATCATCATAAACCCTTTAATCTTTCTGCTCCAAATCATTCGATTTAGCTATAGATCGAGTCTATTGTTGTGATGAGAGTTGGGGAGTGACGTGAGGGTATTGTGGTTATGTCGTTTTTGTTGTTGGTTAAGCTGTTAACGTGAGGAGATGGTTGGGACATATGTCGTACTTATTTTCAGCCATCAATTGGGAGGTGTGGAAAGTTTAAGAAATGCATGTGTTATTTGCAGCAACTAAATGCAATGCTTAAGATGAATATGAAGTGTTTCAGCAAGTAAATGCAATGTTTCTTTGTATACCTCCGATTAATGATCACAGTTGGTTTATATTCCAAAGAACACTTCATATTCACCTTCATTTCATTACATTCAATTGAGAGCTTTTGTGGAGCATTGGCATGTTTGTACCGTACATTTTGTTTTGCACATTCACTCTTCCACATTAAATTAAGCACTTGAATCTTTATATAGTATAGATAGATTCTGTCGAGATTAGAGCATGTTGTATTGAGTAATGTCTGAGTAAATTGCTGAATTGTTACCGTGATGGTGAGGCTAAAATATACAACAGTGTATAACTTATAAATACAAAAGCAATCTACTTTGAGTAAAATGTTTCGATAACATGGCAATCGATGTGATAATTATATACTTTTTCTTTTATATTCATTATTCAAGGTGCATGCGATGCACGGGTCTTGTTATCTCATAACATATTAAACTATTCGCGTGCCATATAATTATGTTATACGTCATTCGATGTGAGGCTCAAATATACAATAATCAATAACTCGGGCTAAAACCATGAGATTAATTTCTTTCATCAAAGAAAATATCCATTCAATGTACAAAAAGCATCCAAAACTAATTCTTTGCAATCAAACACTGAACATACCCAGAACACTTGCTCTTTCCATCATCATTTCAATGCTTTCCAGCTTTCCCATTCTCCGCATTGCATGCTTCTACTAATTGTCCACATACGCCTGTTCAATTTATGTGTCATTTGACTCATTTATGTTGGGTAATATCACGAATGAAAATTTCTTTATTAATGCTAGGATTGGGAATATCCAAACGCATGTCAGCAACTAAAATAGGCATTAAACTAAAAAAATTAACTTGGGAGATCAGCAACTTTGAACACCAAAACCATTATCACCTATCATCTATTTGAGTAACATCAGACGTATTCAAATTGACATGCTTTTTTGTTCAATTATCCTAAAGAATTCATCAAATATGACAAAACAGAAACATATTATCATCGTCAACCTCACTATGGACTAATCTATCGAACATAGTTTAGTGATGATCCTCTTTATCATCATCATCATCATAAACCCTTTAATCTTTCTGCTCCAAATCATTCAATTTAGCTATGGATCGAGTCTATAGATCGAGGATAAAATGGCAACTTAGGAAATAAATAAGTATTGAATGCATATACGAAAATAATCAGTTTATTATCAAAAACATAATTCTTTATGAAGTAAAAGTAAGTATCATTAACATCCCATTCTATAGTCTATACAATCAGCAACAATCAATATAACCTTGCTCATGGATAATCCCCAAGACAACAGTAAAAGTTTATAATCAGAAACTTTCATATATATACAAAAGGAAGCACCTGCTTATGGTAATATTGACAACTCGTATCAGAAGGCAGCATCAGCAAGCCGTATCAGAAGGCTGCATCATCAACAAGGCGCATTAGTAGAACGCATCAGAAGGCCTTGTCAGAAGGCTGCATTAGCAACTTAAAAGGGAAGCAAGCAAGCTGCAAGAAGTAATATGGCCCGTATTACCTAAATGAAAAATGTATATAAATTTCAAAAAGTAGTAAAAGCGTAATATAAATTTTATAAAGTTATAAAGTGAAATTACCATGAAATAAAGAAATGGAAAGAGTATCAGCAAGACTGCATAAGCAAGGATGCATCAGTAAGACCGCAACGGCAAGGACGCATCAACAAACCATATCAAAATTGGGAGGTGTGGAAAGTTTAATAAATGCATGTGTTATTTATAGGCTCCTGAATATGAAGTGTTGCGGCAACTAAATGCAATGCTTAAGATGAATATGAAGTGTTTCAGCAAGTAAATGCAATGTTTCTTTGTATACCTCCGATTAATGATCACAGTTGGTTTATATTCCAAAGAACACTTCATATTCACCTTCATTTCACTAAATTCAATTGAGAGCATTTGTGGAGCATTGGCATGTTTGTACCGTATATTTTATTTTGCACATTCACTCTTCCACATTAAATTAAGCACTTGAATCTTTATATAGTATAGATGACCATCTTAGGGTGGGTTTAATTGTAGAAAAATTTCTTTAATTTTCTATTTCAATTTTTTTTGAAAAAGAGAAGGGTTTTTATCTCTAGAAATAGAGAACGCATTTAGATGACATTTTTTACAAAATTGAAAAATGCAAGGGGATGTAAAAAGAAAAGAAGGAAAGAGTAAAAAGCTATTTCTTAAATTCTAGTTAAATTTTTAAAAATGAGATTTTCATTTTTTCAACTTTTTTTTTTTTTTTTTTTTTTAATATGTGACTAAAAGGGTTTTTAGTTTTTTCAATTTCTGATGAAAATTTTTCTGAAAAATGAGTATTTTTCACCAGCCAAACACAACCTTAGCTTCTTTTCGTCAAATTTTCCATTTTTCTTGATTGCAACAGAAGACGATTACTGCTTATGAAATTAACAGAGTAATGGTCTATTGTTGCTTCTTCACTTGTTAGTATATATTATGCTAGTTTTTAGGAGTTTCTTTGTAGTTTGGGATTTGTAAAGTCTAGGTTCTTGCTAGTTTTTTCTAATAACAACTTACTGATTAAAAATATGTATCATTGTGCAGAATATGAATTAATAATCAGGTTAGCTAGATCGATTACATAAACGCGCAAACCTATTTGCCTCTATTCAGATGTGTATTCGGATTCAGGGCATTTCAAGGAATCATTTTAGATTCATACTAGCCAATACAATGCACTAGGGTTAAGCAAATCCACCCAAAAACTGACCCAAACCGATAAATCGACCGAAACCAGACTGAACCGAACCGACCCGACCTTATTTGGTTCGGTTTTGGTTTTGTATATTTTTGTCGGTTTTTGTCAGTTTCGGTTCGATTTGGTTTTTGTCGGTTTTTTCGGTTCGAAATAACTCAACCGACCCGAACCGAACCGAGTTATTTGGTTCGGTTTTGGTTTTGATATGCATTTCTCGGTTCGACTTTTTTCCTTTGTCGGTTTTCAGGTCGAGTCGGTTTTTGTCGGTTCGGGTCGATTTTGACCCGATGCTCACCCCTACAATGCACGCACCACTAGCTAATGGGATATTTGAGAGAATGTATTACTAGCTAGGTATTACATAGGGGTTATGTTATATGTACCCCTCTGGCCCACCAAAAGTACACATGTTCTGTACTTTCTACTCCCTTTTGACTCACTATTTACAGTACAACACAATTTTTTTTATCAGTTTATATTTCATACTTTTTGTCAGTTTAATACTTTTAATTTGTTAAACTTTATAAATTCTACCCCGCACTTTCCGTTTCACAGTTTTATAGTATAAACTAAATTATAAAAATTAAAAAAACAAAAAAAACATAGGGGGTATCACTTGTAAGCATATTGATGATCATATTTTAAATGGTTGTATGACGTCTACTAGATGGAATATATGTGTTCCTATAAATGTTATTGTTTTTATGTGGAGATTGAGCTTGGATAAACTTTCTACTTTGGTGAATATGGATCGCAAAGGAATTGATGTTGGCTCCCTCTTATGCACTGTTTGTAGTGAACATGTAGAGAGTGTTAATCATCTTTTCTTTTCTTACAGGATGGCACATGATCTTAGGGTGTTATTGGCTAGATGTTGTGATCTGGATATTCCGGAGGTCCATAATATTGCGGAGGGCTTTCGTGGATAGATGATTGTCAAGTGACGAAGAAGGCTAGACTCATTCTTGAAGGGATTGTAGCTACGATGATGTGTTCTTTATGGAACTTTCGTAATGCTTTAATCTTTTCAGTTTCTAAACCTAAGAAGGCGACTATTTGGGATTCTATTGTATATCAATCGTTTGTGTGGATTTCATCTAGAAATCCTAACTTCGGTTTAGGTTGGATAGGATGGTTAGGAAATTGTAGGATACTCTAAATCATAAACATGTATGGTTTTGTGAATATGGCCGATTAAAGAGAAGAGAAAGAAGAGAAGTTGGGAGCCTTTGAGAGAAAAGAGAGAATATTAGATTGAATACTAAGAAAGGTCCAACCCTTCCCTTGTGTGGGAAGGGCTTTATATAGGCATACATAAGGCGCCCCGTGTGGGCTGTGGAGTGAGCTGACAGTGGGTAAAGACCCAACCCACTCCACGAATACTTTACTAACTAAACTATTACTAATAATACTAATAATCCTACGAGCTACTTAATGCTAATAGATACTTGGGGTGACCGAGTCTTCATATGAATATGTATATTCCTAACAGAAATCCTATTGACAGTACTTTCTTATTGTAATTGTTTCTTTTCCTAGCTTTTATCATGATTTCTTGGATTATGATGATGAAGTGTGAGCATGGGGTGATGAATCGGCATCTTTTCAGCAATCATCTGCAATCCTCAGGGATTCCTGCATACGACAGTTAGCAATAAAATGTTCGGTACTTACAGGTTCGGACTTCGAGATTGTTAACAGCATAGTGTGAAAACTTTCTCTAATCCTTATCAAGGCCGTTCCTAAATCGGATACCCCCGAGAGGGCTTACAAGATCTACCGAAGTAAATCAATGATTAGGTGAGTCGCTGGAGTTCACTCCACGACTGTAGACCGTTTGAAACCGCCGTGACCACTAAGCGTAATCCTCAAGGAATTACTGAAGTGACCTGCTTTCAGGGCTGTTTGATGTTGACCCTGACAGGAATTTCCATTCAATCACTGAGAATTACATTTGTAAATTCCCTCATAAATGTTCTGGAAGATTGCTAAGATCTGCGTAGGAATCATAAGTTTACAACTGGTGTCCTTAATGTTGAACAACCAGTGTAAAAGTAACATGTGTTCCTATGAGATCTTATGATGCATCTCTTGGCTCTAGACTCGATAAGTGCATTTTTGGTAGTCGGAGACTGGAGCGGTACCTCCTGTTTCAATATCAACATAACTCGTAATGAGCAGTCGATAGATTATGCAGGGTTCCCCGTAAGAATGAAACAAGTCCTTTTAAGAGAACTTGAGTGGCTAGAAGGTTTAGTGCAGTGCGTCACTGGGTCCATGACGTCTTGTCTTCAATACCGGCGTCACCTTAGTAACAACCAGTAGCATATGAATTGAACCTGGTTTCTGCCCTAAGGTTGAATAATTGGAGGGCTATTTCTTTTCATCCTTTCTCATTACATTTTCTTTTTAATTCTTCAACCCCTTCTTTCTCCTTTCTCATATTACTCCTTTTTTCATAATCATACCTAAGGACTTTTTAATACTAACTATTTGGTATTGTCCTTGGGTAGATCCCTCCGGCTCTGGCGGATCATAGGATGGTTTTCCTAACCTTAGCCACCTTATAACTTCATGACTATCCTATGTTGCCGTAAACCATTTATTTGAAAAATCTCTCAAAGTGTTTATGATTGAGAAACACATTTTGCTAACACTTTGAGAGTTTTAAAATTTTCAAATGCTCCCCCTTAACATGTGCTCAGATGTTTTTAGTATAAATTTGCACATGTTGGGTAGAGCTTGCACTTTTTGAATTGATCCACTTTCAGTGAACATGGCCGATTCGAGACACGCTTACATCACTAGTTAGACTAGCTTGAAATTATTACCCGGCCTGGTCAAGTTCATAGAAAGTTTCTCGAAACAGTACACTCTACTCAGATACGTCTTCTTCGAGACACGCTTACATCACTGGTTAGACCAGCTTGAAGTTATTACCCGACCAGGAAGCATCCTTTCGATTAATGACAGTTTTTGTTTCGTCAATTCATTGGTGAAGTCTGAGTCGCGTTCACTTGAGATGCCACATCCTTTTTGCTATCACAAACCATTTGCTCCCCCTCAATATGTGCATCGATATACGAAAGAGTTTAGCACATATGGGAGAGCTTACATTTGGTCCAAACATCACATTTTTATCAGATTGCATATTTAAATCACATTCTCTCCCCCGATCAAAAATTTCAAACCTTTTGAGATTTGTGATCCCAATTGATTTAAATAAGCTTAGAAAATATAGGAGAAAATGTGGTCAGGTTTAATATGTGCTGATAACTGGAACATTATGATGCTCCCCCTCAATCTATGAGGGAGAATGTTAGTGTCAGGTATGATAGATTTGGAAGATTTGATTTTAACAAAAATCATACTCTGACACATAACAACCACATTTAATTCACTACTTATTATGTACAAAGTGACGTGTTTTGATGATATGAAATTTTGAAATCATCACTCTCCCCCTCAATCGATGACCCGTCTTCTATTTAAAATAGTTGTAGTCATTGATTGAGTGATAGATTATTTATGAAAAGTTCAATTCTGATTGATATTCAAAAATCATGGTACCACCAAGTTTAGCAAAAATACTTTCCTGAAGAATCATAGATGGAAAAGTATATGTGATGTAAAGAAGACTTATCTTCTTGTACGAGAAATGATGCACTGAAACGTACATCAAATCGAAGAAACATGGATATAAAGTAATCCATGCCCGGGTAAACTTCACCCAGTGAGAGGAACAGCCGTCCTTTTGGCGACGTGCTTTCCCCATGATAAATAATGGGTTACAGTCTGAAGTAACTGCAAGCCGATAAGACATGTTTTAACAATTCATTTTAACTTCTGCCCGAGCTTCATTTAAAGTCCCGTGTCATTATTGAATGACATTTATAGGACCGTAAATGTTATTGATAAAAAGAAGACATGCCTAGTGAAACTATATTTGGTATTTTTGTGTTTTTATGGTTTTTATAGGTTTTATATTTTTCTATTTTCTTTTTGGTTTAAAATATATACAAATATATACAAGGATATGTGGAGCAAATCCTTTACTCCTCGTTTTCTTCTTGAAGACCCTTGAGTGTTTCTAGAGTCAGACTCTTCATGCCAAGTCGCAGGAGAATAAATTGAAAGCGTTCTCTCGGAAGTGCCTTAGTGAAGATATCAGCAAACTGAAACTCTGTCCTCACGAAGTAAAGTTCAACAACCCCCTTTTCAACCTGTTCCCTTATGAAGTGATGCCGGATATCGATGTGCTTTGATCGGGAGTGTTGGACATTGTTGCAGCAAAGAGCAATAGCACTTTTGTTATCACAATACAGAGGAATCTTGTTGTATGCAAAGCCATAGTCCGATAGTTGTGATCTCATCCAAAGAATTTGAGCACAGCACGCAGACATGGCAATGTATTCAGCCTCTAAGAAAGATATAGATGTACTCATTTGCCTTTTAGATGACCAGCTAACCAACTTTTCCCCAAGAAACTGAGCACCTCCCGACGTACTTCGACGAGTATCTTGACACCCCGCATGGTCTGCATCTGCATAAGCCGTGAGTGCCATGGCTGTGTCCTTAGGATACCAGAGAACCATGTGAATAGTCCCTTGAAGGTATCTAAAGACCCTCTTTACCTCTTCCATATGCTTTTTGGTGGGCTTAGACTGGTACCGAGCACACACGCATACTGCGAACAATAGATCCGGCATACTAGCGGTGAGATACATTAGGGATCCAATCATACTTCGAAACTTGGTTTGATCAACAGGGATCCCAGAGAGGTCTTCATCCAACTTCGATCTCTCAACCATAGGAGTGTCAACAGGATCACTTGAATCAAATCCAAATTTCTTCAATATTTCATTTGCATACTTGGATTGATTGATGAAGATGCCTCCGGGACTTTGAGAGATTTGTAAACCTAAGAAGAATGACATTTGTCCTATCATTGACATTTGGAACTTAGAACTCATCTCTTTAGAAAACCGATCACATTCACTAGGATCAGAGGAGGCAAAGATAATGTCATCTACGTATATCTAAACGTGAAGTAGATGTTTTCCTGTTTTCCTAGTGAATAGCGTAGGATCAACAACACCTTTGGAAAATCTGTTTGCCAGAAGAAACTTAGACAAAGTGTCATACCACGCCCTAGGTGCCTGCTTTAAGCCATAGAGGGCCTTCTTCAAGCGATAGACGAGAGTAGGATGATCAGGGTCCACAAATCCTTCAGGTTGACTGACATAGACTTCCTCTTTCAAATCACCATTTAAGAATGTTGTCTTTACATCCATTTGGTAGACTGTCATATTCTGACTGGCAGCATTAGCGAGGAAGATTCTAATGGCTTCAATTTGAGCAACCGTTGTAAATGATTCTTCGAAATCTATTCCTTCTTCTTGACGATACCCCTTAGCAACAAGCCGTGCCTTGTTCTTCAAAACATCACCATGCTCATCGAGTTTCACTTTGAAGATCCACTTTAGAGCGATAATCATTGCAAAATCTGGAGGAGGCACTAATTCCCATACTTTAATTCGATCAAACTCATGAATTTCATCTTGCATTGCCTCAAACCAGCAGTCTTTAGACAAAGCATCTTTGAAATCTTTGGGTTCGACTTTGGATAGTACGGAGTTAAAGAAACACCACAATGCATCGGTGGCAAGTTTCTTTTGTGTGGATACCGGACGAGAAGGATTTCCTGTGATGTTGTCAATAGGATGATCGTTAGTCCATTTTCTGAGATGATCATGTGGTTGAGGGTAGTGAACTGATGTTGCCGTGTTAAGATCCCCTGAAGAAGATGTCTCTGTAGAAGGTTCAGGAGCAAATATATTCTCGAATGGAACATCATCAGCAGGAGCAAAAGGATTCACTTCAAAAGAATTATCTACTGCAGAGCCTTGGTGTACCAAAGGAGATTGAAGGTTTGATGATGATGGTGAGTGACTAGCAGATGGTGCATCTTGACTGATGGAGACAGATATAGATGGACCTTCTGAGTTTTGTGAAACTGGAGCATCAGCAACAGGAGGTACAAGTGGAGCTTCCGTTGTAGTATCAACCGTTGGTGGCTCAAAATTTTCATTAAACATCGGGTCAAACAACTTCTTCAATTCATTACTGGTAGGAGGTACATAAGGAACTGCAGGAGTGGGATTCTGTACAAGTCCTGAACTGATTGGTCCAGGTGACAAAAGATTAGGAGCGGGTCCAGAACTAGTTTGTCCAGAAGCCGTTTGCTCAGTCAGCTCATCGAATGTTACGTGAATAGTTTTCATGATTTGTCGGGTTCGTTTGTTGTAGATTATGTATCCCTTGCGATCTGGTGCATACCCAACAAAGAAACCTACGTCTGCTTTTGCTTTCAGCTTTCCTAGATCTTGACTGTCATTTGTCGGATAGCACAGTGCACCAAACACACGAAGAAAAGAAAGATCTGGTTTCTTGCCATGTATCAGCTCATAGGGAGTTTTGTTGTGAATAGTATGTATCAGGGATCGGTTTTGGGTGTAACATGCTGTAGCAATTGCTTCTGCCCAAAGAAACATCGGTGCCTTGGAAAATATTAGCATGGTTCGTGCAGCTTCCACAAGAGTACGGTTTCTTCTTTCTACAACTCCGTTCTGTTGAGGAGTGCGTGGAACACTTTTCTGGTGAGTTATGCCAATACTTTCATAAAATTGACTGAGTTGTTGGTTAACAAACTCAGTTTCATTGTCTGTACGGATGATTCTGACAGTTTTGTTGAGTCTCACTTGCAGCTGTTTGATAAGTTTGATGATAACCTTTGGAGTTTCGTCCTTGGTTCTCAAAAACTTTACCCAAGTAAACCGAGAATAGTCGTCGACCACCACAAGAATAAATTTCTTCCCATTAATACTCTGAACTCTCATTGGTCCACACAGATCCATGTGAAGGGTGTGAAGAGCTTCCATAATGGAGTTGACAGTTTTGGGTTTGTGGGTTTGTTTCTTGCTTTTGCCCAGTTGACAGGCAGAACAAAGATGATCTTTCTCAAACTTTAATCTGGGCATGCCTCGTACAAGATCCTTGCGAGAAAGGTCATTTATGGTGCCGAAGTTTAAGTGATTTAAACGACGGTGCCAAAGCCAAGATTTGGTCTTTGAGGCCTTTAAAAGCAAGCAAATAGGAGAGGACCTCATCATTTCTTCAATAGAGATGGTGTATAGATTGGTGCCACGACTGCCTTTAAGAAGATCAATACCATCCAATTCTCTGACGAAACATGTGTGTTTTCTGAAAGCAACTTCAAGATCGGAATCACAAAATTGACCAACAGAAAACAAATTGTGCCCTAGTCCTTCCACGTAGTATACCCGGGAAATTACACTGTCGCCAAACACATAATCTCCATAACCCATAATTGCCTCAAAATGGTCGTTCCCGAATCTAACTGTCCCGATAAACTTTTTCACGAAATTCTTGAGCCGTGAGCGATCCTCGGTCATATGTTTTGAGCAGCCTGAGTCCAAATACCAAAGGACGATTTGTACGACCTGCATTTGAAAACAGACAACGATGGATAACTGAAAAAGGTGGATCCCCACGTGCAATTGGGGTCTGTTTGGTTAGCACACACAAATTCTGGAACTACAAGAATTATAGATGCTATGGTATTCACAGTGGAAACTTCACTAGTAGATGCAATAGACCTAGTTGCAGGGCATTGTGTCACTATAGGGAAAATTCGACCAGTTGGCCTCCATTCCTTAACATTCACTACCTTATGATTAGTCATTCTAGTTAAGGGGCACTGATCTCCTAAAGTGAATTTTCTTCCAGTGGGCTTCCATTGATAACCAACATTGACAAACATTTTTCCTGTTGTTTTCCAAATTTGCTTATTCACTTTAGGTTTCCTAACATTCTTAACAGGGGATCGTTTAGGAGACATCAAAAATGACACAACACAATCATCATGATTACCAGAAATTAAACAGTCGTTACATGTTTTGCAGACAGCATTAGAATTCGAATTAATTACAGTACGCTTAAAGCTAATACTAGAATCAACACGATTCATTCTATTCAAAGCAAACTAATTGTTCCTAAGGTGGACTTCTACTTTCTTCTCCTGAACACTCTTAGCCGGCGCAGTTCTATCTTTCCTTGCATTGCGACTAGGCTTTGACCCGCTAGCTTTGGTGTCACCGTTTACTCCTGTAGAAGCAACGATGGGAATATTAGTGTGATTCACTGTCATTTGTTTTTCCAGTTTTGATGTGCTGGGTTCAGATGTTCTCAGTGGTACATCAAAGGTTACATGCTTGTTCTTAGTAGTAGAGGATGATGCAGCAAACCTATCTCTTTTGTTATCAATCTTAGGACTTGTGCCAAAGACGTATTCTAAAAGTTCCTGAGACCGTTTAGTGAGGAAGCATGCATCTACAACTACACTATCAAGTGGTTTATCTATCCTATCCTCTTCTACGATCTCACGAAGTGTATCAAGGCTATCCTTAATGTGATTGAGATATACTTGATGGGCAGACCTATTGTTCCTAAGGGGAAGTGGAATAGGCACAACATCAACCGCATACTTACTACAAGCAGAAACCTTTGGAACAACATTATCACAAGTGATGATTGGCATTTTCCCTTTCACCTGGATCTTTAGATTCTCGTTCTCATTTAGCAAAGAAGTTATCTTTTCATTGTGATTGTTTCGTGTGACTTTAATTGAGTCATATAACTCTTTGTAATGTTGTTTGACTTTTGAATTTTCAGCTTGAAAACACTCATTTTCATAGTGTAACTTATTGATGGTGTCTTGATATTGAAAATTCTGAAAATCTAAAGACGATGGTTTATGGGTGCCAATTGCTTCACTCTTATTTGACTTTAATTGGGCAATTTGGGCCCTCAATTTTCGAATCGTGTTAGTGTGAGCTTGAATGTTTTCATCACGTTTACTTAATTCAAAATATGCATCAAATTCAGGAGCATCCAACGATGTCTTGGCATTTGAGATTTTCGTTCTTTCTTCTAAATGTTGATACTTTAATTGCAAATTAAGATTATCAACTTCTAGTTTTGAAAAACGTTTAACCATGTTATCATGGTCATCATTTTGAATTTTCTCATGCAATTTCAAATTCTCCCCCTCAAGCTCAACAACACGATTCTGGGTAACATTCAATGCAATAGAGTACTCATGAAATTGATAGGCATTTAATGCAGAATCAGTAGCAGTATAAAATATATCATGTGCAATGCATCTAGCAATCAAATTCTCATTGGTGATGAGAATATTCTTTCTCTCAATCTCACGACTCTTAAGATCTATCGCATTTTGGGCCACCTCATTTTCCATATCTTTAAACACTTCTTTCATCTCGTTTACTTCAGTTTTAAGGGTTTTTTGTATGCCCTCAAAATGTTCTTTGAGAAGTTTAAAAAATGGAATAACTTCAGTTAAGTAACACCTTTTTGTTTGTTCAAAACCCCTTTCCCCTTCAGTAATTCCCGTTGGCGTAATTCTCTTCTTACATGTTTTATCAAAATCAGCAAATAGTTGCCAGAGAACGTATATGCTAATTAGGGTTTTACATTCAGTGGGAAGAGTCAAAGGAACTAAGTGCCTGGGTATATTGGGAGGATACACCGTTGCTGCCGCAATTTTCCTAAGGGGTGGAGTTTTGGCTTTAAGTTCATCGGCCTTTCTCTTTTCTATGTCCAAAGACCAAAATATTTGTTCAGGCGTCAACTTAGTTTGAGGCGCAAAAACTGTCAAATGATTTTCCTCATAATAATCATTGGGTTTGATTATAATTCGTTTGGCTATACACTTGGGATCCTTCATTTTTTCAGCCAATCTCTCTTTATTTCTTGCTTCTATCTTATTACTCTCTTCAAGTGATGACACATCAGGGGGGCATGACCAGGCTTAAGCAGTTCATTACCATCATATAAGGCAGGTTGGGCTACTTTAGCATTCCTAAGGAGAGCTAATTTAGGTTAACCTATATTATGTTCACTATGTTTATCACACAACTTTTTATGCTTATGAATCATTTGAGCCGTTTGTCTGGTCTGGTCTTGTGTGTACAACTTGTTTTCAATCTTGTTCTTTAACGTTTTAAGTCTGGAAAAATCATTTAAGAGTTTTGATTCTTTTTCTTTGAAGTCATGTTTTAGTGTAATTACACTTTCCTGAATCTCCTGTTTTTGTTTAACAGTTTGATCAAGTTGTTTTCGCAAATAATTTAACTTCTTTTTGAATGTTTCTTCCCTTAAATTATGTTATGTTATGAATGTACGCATTTGACTATCCATCTTCTGTCCACGTTCAGTTAGCTCAAACTTTGCACGTTGCTCATATATGGCCACCTGATCTTTATAGATGTTAAATCTAGTGGTCAAGGTGTCATCAGGAATAAACACAGTGTTCTCATGCAACTCACAAGCAATTGCTCAGTGTGGGGGATTTGATATGTGTCGTTTTACACATATCTTTTCGTCCAATTTTCGAGTCAAAACAACCAAAAACACTTTAAAACGATCAAATAATGTTAAAAATATCTTTGAGATGTGTTTTTGTGTATTCCATATGCAAAATGATTGAAAACGATTAAAAAACAAACAAAATTTGCATAAATGGCAAGTCTAGTCCCTCAAGCTTAAAAAAATAAAAAAATAATAAAAAAAAAAAATAAATTTTTGGTCACTTGGAATATTTTGGTGAAATGTCAACTCAGGTCCCTACAGTTTCAAGATTTACAAGAATGGTCCTTGATATTTCATGATGTACACATTTGATCCTTGGTTTAAAACTCTTTAATCCTACATAACAACCACAACCGGATCCACATAAAAGCTTAAACCCAGCCCACTCTCCCATTACACTCACCAGCCCACCACTAAATTAAACCCACCGGATCCACCCACTTACTTATAACCCGACCCGCACTAAATAAATACCGGTCATTTGGTCAAAATCCCCAATTGGTAGTCAAAAGAACCCTAATTCTCCATCCTTCACCAGCCGCTACTCCTCTTTCTTCCCCAAAGAAGAAAACCGCCAAAAAAATCCCTCTCCTTTTCCCCAAACCTTCTCCCGTCACCATCAATCCCACCTCAGTCCAAAGCATACTCACGGGTTCCCCTACACCTCATCAAATCAACGGCTGAGATCACTTGAACCAATCCAACGGTGTCAAGATTAAAGAAAGAAGACAGAGCAACGGAACCCTAGTTATTTCTTTTTTTTTTTTATAAATAGGATAGTAGTAGTTTTCATTTTTTTTAGGTTTTATTTAGCTTTAGTTTCGGTATGTATTTCTTTTTTTTTAGTGTAATTTATTTTTTTGTAGTTTAATCAGAGAATAGGAAAAACTAGGTTTATTTTAGTTTTTATTGTCGAAGGTATTGTAATTTTTATTTTAGTTTTAATTTACTCTTATTGTTATTTTAATATCAGTGATTATTTTTTATTTAGAAAGTCCAAGTAGTAGCATCTGTGTTGATTTAGATTGTATGTTGTTATTTATTTCCAAAGAATACAGCGGAAGTTGTATTCCCGGGTCGTTATCCCCAACGAAGGCGTGAATGGAATTTTGTGATCTCGGTTTGTGAATACGTGTTTTGAATGGTTAAACAAAGATGAGAGTTTGAGGTGATGAGACAACAGAAGACAAATTAGCCATGAAGATGGTTTGAGCAGTGGGTTCATCATCAACATCTGAGTCAAAAGCATCACAGTCATCTGCTTGAAAGATGTTGGGATCATTAAGTGCTAAGTCTTGAACTGTTTGATCATCCACATCAGCATCAAACGTATTCCCCCCATCACCAGCAAGAAACAACAACTCTTCTTCATCCAAGACTGCTCCATTCTCTTGAGCTTGCGTCAACAGCATCTTATCCTTGAAGTAGTCAGAGTTTTGTGGATGCTTAGGTTGATTGCAGTTCCTTGCTATGTGTCCAAGTCCACCACAGTTGTAGCACTTGGGTTGCTTTCCCTGTCCCTAATTAGCATTCCCTACTCTGATCTGCACATTTCCCCGACCCATGTTCCTTTGATTTACATTCTGCCTTCCCTGAACATTCTGAACCACAACCCTTCCATCCTCCACAGTTGCTTGATTGCGTGGGTTTGATGAAGTTCTAAGTTGGTTGTTGGTTTGAGGGAGTGTTGCTTTGAACTGTTGTACTAGTAAGGAAACTTGGTTGGTGAGATTATCAATCATCTTGTCAGTTTGAGAATATCCTGAATCCAGTTGAGGATTCACAGCAGATGATGGGTGCAACGATGATTGGACAAATGAAGTATGATTTCGTGATGAATTGGGATGGTGATAAGCTTGATCAGATAAAGGTTGACTGAATGGCTGAACATTTGCAACAAATGCAAGTGGATCATTTGGTGTTGTTGGATTGAGTTTTTCCCTCAATAGACGATCATAAGCAGCATGCTTTTCATGTTGTTGTAAGTAAGCATACAACTGCTCATAATTTGTCTCTCTCAATCCTTTGTTGAGCTTTACAGCAGTTACAAATCTGTCCCACTCATGTGTCATGTTGTTCACAAACTTTGAGTTGAGCTGGATGTTTGGCATTGTCATCCTGATGATCCTCATGTCATTCACAAGCTTGTGAAATCTCACGTAGTAGTCAGTGATGTTCTCTCCAGGATTCATCTTGAAGTGCTCAAACTCATCATACAGCTGAGACTCACGATCTTCTTTGGTTAGTTCAGATCCAGCAAGAAGCATTCTAACATTGTCCCAAACAGCTTTAGCTTCAGTGTTGAAGTTGATAAGCTTATAAACATCTGTAGGAAGACCTTGAATCACAATGTTGGACGCTCTAATATCTGCATCATAACGCTTCTTTTCTTCCTCATTAAGATCGTTGTAAGTATGTGGCCTGTCGATTCCAAGACCGACAGTTCCATCCTCACCGGTGGTGACAGCATCTCTAGTGGTGCCCATCTGAAAAGGTCCTTCATCAATGGATTTAAGAATATTAAATCCATTCTCTTTTCCCAAGCAGTAGAGTCGAATTCGTTGTGCCCATGACTCATAATCCGTCCTATTAAGCATAGGACGGCGGGTATCGGACCCGGCAGCTTGAATGTCATCAGAAGGAGTAATTGCCATGATGTAGACGGGATTTTACAACTCTTGTGATTTAAACTGAGAAATCGAATCTTTCGCGGGATTTTCTAAAATCAACAAAAGAAACCGTAATGTCAACAAGAATAACCTAGAGTAAATTGCAATACTAATTTTCAAAATTCAAGCCACAGAAGTCAAATCTCAACTGATCAAATCGCAACAAGTCAAGTTACAGATTGTCAAATTGCAACAAGTCAAATCGCAATTAACCAAATCGCAATAAGTCAAATCGCAAGTGTCAACTCGCAACGTCAAATCGCAACAGGTCAAATCGCAATCAGTCAAATCGCAACTTGTCAATTCGCAATTAATCAAATCGCAATTAGTCTACAATAACTCAAATCGCAAAGATCAAATCGCAATGACTCAAATCGCAAGTCACAGCCTCAAATCGCAGGCACAAATCAAATCGCAAGAGTCAAGTCGCAAGAGTCAAATCGCAACCAGAAATACCCAAATCGCAACAAGATCAAATCGCAACAAGACCAAAACGCAACTGTCAAATCGCAACTCACTACTGGACAAAACTTCCTTTTCTTGCGATTTTGACCTTTTTCACTTTTTGAGTAAAACGCCAAATCGCAATCCCGATGCACAGCAAATCGCAACCACCAATATCCTTAACTAACACAAATCGCAACACTGAAAGTCTTACCGAGAGGCAAATCGCAGTCAAGAAAAAAGTCACAATATCACTTGAATTCACTCAAACACACAATACACGAATGATACAAGCTATCCAACCACTAAACTAAGCTTATACAACAATCTTAATCACGAAAGTACAAACTTTTCACAAATCTAGAACAAAGTCGAACTAAATATTTTTTCATAATAGCAATTCGAACCAAAAAAACACAAAACCACTACAAATCCGAGAGTATACTACCAAATGAACCTAACCATGGCTCTTGATACCAATTATAGGATACTCTAAATCATAAACACGTATGGTTTTGTGAATATGGCCGATTAAAGAGAAGAGAAAGAAGAGAAGTTGGGAGCCTTTGAGAGAAAAGAGAGAATATTAGATTGAATACTAAGAAAGGTCCAACCTTTCCCTTGTGTGGGAAGGGCTTTATATAGGCATACATAAGGCGCCCCGTGTAGGCTGTGGAGTTAGCTGACAGTGGGTAAAGACCCGACCCACTCCACGAATACTTTACTAACTAAACTATTACTAATAATACTAATAATCCTACGAGCTACTTAATGCTAATAGATACTAGGGGTGACCGAGTCTTCATATGAATATGTATATTCCTAACAGAAATCCTATTGATAGTACTTTCTTGTGGTAATTGTTTCTTTTCCTAGCTTTTGCTAGCTTAATAATATGCCGCCGTTAAAAAAAATGGGGGTCTTTATAACCTCTCCCATTCCATTGTTTATGTTTTAATGTGTTGTTCCCTAATTTGCTAAAAAACAGTTAAAGTGACAAACAATGGCAACATATTCATATTGTGTGTTTACATTATTATATTTTAAGTTGATAAAGAAGTATAAGTAAAGTAATTAATTTTCAATGTTTAATTCTTGACTTAATAAGAGCACTCGGTGTCGCCTTCGCCGTCCCTCGCCATGCTGACATGGCCAATACTCCGTCCCTCGTCGTGACACCGCCGTGCCTCGCCATGAAGCCCCTCCTCGTCTGCACGGCGAGCCTTTCTTCTGACATTTGAACGTTTAGATGGGTCCCAAATTTAATTCAAACGGTAATATTACCGTTTTATATACCGTTTTCCATATATATATATATATATATATATATATATATATATATATATATATATATATATATATATATATATATATATATATATATATATAAAACTTAACACAATTTTTTTACACACTATAAATACCATATCATATACACTATTTTTCTCACACAACTCTTAACAAAAAAACTACCAATACTCTTAATATCTCTAAATAAAAAAAATCGCAAAATCCAAACGAAGGCGGGTATTTCACGAACCTCCTCGCCTCAAACCCACAACAATACGGGGGTTCGTCAAACCCGTCTACCCCCTCGTTACAAAATTCTAACTTCTCATTGCCACAAATTCCTCTATATGGGACGCAATTGCCTCCCGAGACAATTTACCAAAACCATCAATTTGCATTTCAAGGATTCGCAACTTACCACCAACAACGATTTTCTCAATCTCAACCACAGTTTTATAACCCATCGCAACCTTCAACATTTCCTCAATCTCAACCACAACAACCAGATTCTCAATTCAAAGTACCTCAACCCCGTGAACCGTCCAAATCGCGAGGAAAAAAAAACGATGGCCAAAAAATCAAAAAAAGTCGTGAATTTGGACGCGGACGATGATGATGACTTTGAGGAGGTGGTGGGTGGGAAGAGAAACTGGTCCAAGGAAGAAGAGAAGCTGCTTGTGGAAATTTGGATAGAAATTTCCCAAGACAAAGATATCGGAAATGACCGTTCCGATGAATTCTTTTGGAACCAGATTTTGGATATGTTCAACAATCGATCTGGCCGTGAGCGTCGTTCCAAAAATATGCTCACCGGTAAATGGACACGGGTTAACGGTGATTGTCAAAAATTCAACCCTGTCTACAAACATTTGCAGCGTAGAAGCGGTGAAAATGACAACGATCACCTCGAGAATGCGAAGGAAAATTTCGAACAGCGCTTTTGTAGGGAAAAGTTCGTATATGTTCACGTGTGGGATATTTTGAAAAAGTACCCCAAATGGGATGCGGAGGATCCGATTGACTTTTCATGTCTCGAGGATATTTTTTGTCCTGACAGACATCCTCGTCCCGACGGCGCCTACAAAGCGCGAGCTTCAAAGTAACAATAGTCGACTTCAACGTCGAGCGCGGCGAGCTCGGTGGGAGTCAAATGAGTATTTTTTCGGGACAATTAACCGAAAAATATTCGCAAAAAGCGGATGTTCAAATGGCCGCGTACGAGGTGAGGAGGGAGAAGGAAGTAAAGTTGTTAGAGATGAAGGAAATGAAGTTTCAGATGATAGATCCCGACATGAATACACCGGCCAAAGCCGCTATCATTCGCAAGAGGCAAGAACAAATAATAAAGAAATATCAAGATGCCGAGTAAAATGTTTAAGTTTCGTATTATTAATATTTGTTGTATCGTTATTTTAAGTCTCGTATCGTTTTTTTGCGTATCGTTAGTTTATGTTTCGTATGTGTTTAAATTTGATGTATTGTGTTTTTATTTTTATGAAATGAATTTAGTTTATTTGGATATTTGAATTAAAAAAATAAAAATAGATAGTGGTGGGACCCAAATAAGTAAGTTGTAGTATGTTATGATAAGGAGGTTGTAAAGGGAGGTATGTCATAATGACGTGACATCTCATGGGACTAAAATGAGGAGTTTGGATTGCCCATGACAACTGGTGCTTTTAATGTCAATTTACTATATTCTGACATACAAAAGAAAAACCTACATTAAAGTTTGCAAGTCATCATACGCCTCAATGATTGCAATAAGGGCTACTGCTCGTTCAATTCAACAAAATAAGGGTGTTGTCATCCTCTCACTCAATCTCTCTCCCATCACTCACTCTCAACTAATCTCTTTCTGTCACATCATTTACTCTCTCTCTCATCACTCATCCAATATTTTGTAGGCAACACATCACTCACCCAAAATCTCATCACTCCCCCAAAATTTTACTAAAAAACAAAACTAAAAAAGCTACCGAATCTTGGTCGCGTGCGTGAGATTGTCACGCAAACTGGTCTCTTGTGGTGAAAATATTTGATGGCGGCGGTGTTCCCGTAAATGACCGGTCCCGTCCCGTGTGGTACTGTGGGCGATGCTAACACCCTAATTGCTATAATTACAGCAAAAATTGAATGGGCGCGGACAATTTTTAGCTGCGACACATATCGATGCTAAACAGCAAAACTTATTCTTTGACTTTTTTTTTGAACGACAACTTTTATAAAAACTAGCAAGGTGCTAGAAACATTACAAAGAAATTAAATAAGGGTTCTTAAACCAAAACTCCTTAGAGATAACTCTAGAACATCGATTAGCACACCAATTATAAGAAAAAGAAACCACATCATCAAAAATCCGAAACTGCCTTGGAGGAGAATCATCAAATAAGAGCCTATTTCGAAACGACCATATTAACCACCAAGCTGTGATGAACACGCCCTCCAATAAGGATTTAAGAGTGGACGACAGCCGGAGCGAAAGAAACCAAGAATCCCATTCTGAAAAAGAAACTAACTCGGTCCAAGGAATATTCCACCAACGACATATTTATACCCGAAAGGTCTTTAACCAAAGAACAGCCAAAAAATAAGTGATGAGCGTCTTCTATAGCCGAATCACAGACTGGACAAACAATGGAGTTAACAGACATACCTCTTTTACTAAGATTAAGCCGAGTAGGGAGCCGATCACGACGAGCTCGCCAAGCAAACACGTTAACTTTAATAGGAACACATTTCACCCAACGAGTAGCATCACTCGTCGTAGGGAGGTATATATCATCGAGGACCAACCGAATATCTTTAACGCGAAACATACCTTCACCATTTAAGTTACACACCCATCTGTCATAGGAAGGAGACAATCTAATAGGATCGAGAGTGGATATAAGGTCTGTCCATTGCTGATTCTCGGCCCCATCTCGAATCTGCCTAAGAAAAGAAGTGCAAAACGAAGGAGCACCCATCTTGTCAACAACCAAAACCTCCTTGGCAGACTCTAAAGCAAACACACGAGGAAACCGATCACAAAGAGCCATATCGGATATCCAAGGGTCTAACCAAAACTTGGTCTTAGAACCATCACCCACACGAATTCTGCAATGAGAAAGGAACTTAAATCCTTTAACATCCAGAACATGAACCTCACGAAGAATGGAGCTCCAGCAAGAAGACGAACAAGATCTATGATTAGTAATCGAGGTGCCGTATAAGGCACGAATGACATGATACCATAAAGAGCCATCTTGAGATATGAATCGCCACACCCATTTAAGAAGTAAAGCACGGTTTAAAGCAAAGAAACTAGAGACCCCTAAACCCCCACGTGATTTGGCAGCCAAAACTTGCTCCTATGCAACCCAAGAGATCTTCCTGTCCGATTGTTTAGCACCAATAAAAAACTTACTTCGAATCCTCTCAAGATCACGCAGGACCCCAAGAGGCACTTTATAAATTGACATAGTGAACAGTGGCGTGGCACCAAGAACAGATTTCAGAAGTGTTAATCTGCCTCCCACTGAAAGAGTATTTGCTTTCCATCTTGATAACCGAGACTGGATTTTCTGAATGACACTAGACCACGCAGAGTGCCTAGTCATAGGACCACCAACGTCAACTCCTAGATACTTGAACGAAGTATTTAAAACTGCACAACCAATAGAGGAGGCAACATGATACACAAGCTCCTCGGAAACACCTACACCCATCAGTTGACTCTTTTGAATATTAATCTTTAAACCTGAAGCGAGATGAAAGCATTTGAGAATTTTAATAAGATTAGACAAATTAGCATCGGACCATTCCCCTAAGAAAATAACATCATCTGCATAAAATAGATGAGATAGCGTCAACTGATCTTGAAGATGAAGGCCGGTGAAAAGACTATCATTAACCGCCCTAGATACCGAAAGGTGAAGCGACTCCATAACCAAAATAAAAAGCAAAGGCGCCAAAGGATCTCCTTGTTTAAGGCCACAAGATATAGGGAACTCTCTAGTAGGGCTGCCATTAATAAGAATCGAGGCTATGTTAGAAGAAAAAATACCTTTGATCCAAGAGCACCATCTAGGACCAAAACCAAACGCGTGAAGCACCTCTAAAAGAAAGTCCCATCTAACGGAATCATACGCCTTAGCAAAGTCTACCTTAAAAATTAAAGATTGTTTCTTCTTCCGTTTGCACCAAGAAATAATCTCATTAAGAATGAACGGACCATCAAGGATTTGCCGATTCTTGATAAACGCTGACTGTGTGTTAGATACTAGATCCGCAATAACAGTGCCAAGCCTGTTTGCGAGAACCTTAGTAATAACTTTATAAATACTTCCAATTAAGCTGATAGGTCTAAAATCCGAAACAAATTTGGCGTCTGGCACTTTAGGAATTAATGCTATGAACGAAGAATTACAGCCCCGAGGGAACAAACCTGTCTCAAAAAAATGCTGAACCGCTGCACATAAATCCGAACCAATAAGATCCCAAAAATGCTTAAAAAATTCGAATGTAAATCCATCAGGGCCCGGGGATTTGTTTGCACCACAGTCCCAAACAGCAGCTTTGATCTCATCAAAGGATACGAATCTGTCCAAATCCCCGACCTGGTCAACCGTAAGCCGATTATAGAACATCATATTAAGTTTAAAACGAGAAGAAATAGGCTGCTTAAAACGGGAAGCAAAATGAGAGACGAACGACTCTTTGACCGTATTCGGATCTGTACACCAAGTCCCATTATTAAAAACACCCCGAATAGCGAGCTGCGCACGCTTTTTGTTAATAACCCCATGAAAAAATTTAGAATTTTTGTCCCCTTCGATAGCCCACTTAACTTTGGCCTTTTGAGCTGCATCATTTAGATCTGACTGATTAAGATTATGTAACCTCCGAGAAGCCTCCAATCGATTCAAAAGCATCTCGTCTGTTTTGACACCAATGTCCAACTGTTTATCAATATCAACCAACTGCTTCAATAACGAAGCTTTCATTTCCTTCTTTGACAGATTCTGCTGAAAAATCCAACCACGAGTAATTTTTTTCAGATCTTGAAGCTTCTTCTTAAAACAAATGATTTTATTAGAATCATTGTGAGAAAAAGAATGCCACGCCTGAGTCAGCATCGCGTCAAAACCCTCATAAGAAAACCAAGAATGATATATACGAAAAGGCGTCGGGCCATAATTAGAAGAAACTTCTTTAAGCACAATCAGTCTATGATCAGATAAGTGACGGTCCATACAAACAGCTGACAAGGAGGGAAACACCGAGAGAATACCATTAGTAATTAAAAACCGATCCAACTTACTCATTTTCGAGGCTGACGGAAGAGACCAAGTAAACGAATACCCCTCCATCTTAACATCAATTAGGCCTGAAGACGATATAAATTGGTTGAAATTACGTGCACAAAGCACATTAAAGACTGATCCAAAACGCTCATCTTCGGTACAAACCGCATTAAAGTCCCCTATCACAATAGTCTCACCATCCCAACAATTAATCAAGGAAGAAATTTACTCCCAGAGCGTGCGTTTGAGGGTCTAAGATTGAGGAGCATATATCACAATTATGAGAATCTTAGTACTTGTAGGAAGCCAAGTCCCATACACTGCAATAAAATTATCCGAAACCGAAGCTCCAATCTTCTGAAAAACAGATTGTTCCCAAACACATAATATACCGCTAGAATTACCTAGAGAGTCACTAGTAACATATTGAAAATTAGAATTACCCCACATAAACTTTACATCCATATCAGAAATGCACTCCAACTTCGTCTCCTGAATAGCTAAGAAATTAATCCTATGTTTAAAATTCAACTCCTTGATCCACTCTTTTTTGGTCTTGTGGCCTAGACCTTGAACGTTGAGAGAAAGGATCTTCATAGAAAACCCTCATCAACTCCATTTAAACTAATAATGCGTTCAAAATCTTTGGAACAACCTTCCATCACATAACCCGTTGATTGTCCAACCTTGATAATATCATCCAACATATCTAACATAGAACCTCCATGAGGGTTGATGCAACTGGGAATATTAGAAGAGAATTCACTTACGGATTCGCTGACATTAATTCCAATATCTTTAGCTACATCAGCTCGCGATGCATCCTCCTAAAGTAAGGGTGACTCCTCCATTGCACAAGAATTCTTAACTGGAGTCTCAGAATTAGGCTTCTTAGGTGTAAAGCCTGGAGGATGTGACAAGGAGGGATCTGGGACGGCATTACTAACAGGCGGTCTATTGAGAATGTCATAGATTTCGAACGGGTCATCTGACTTTTGAATCACGTCTTGTGCCTTACCATCATTAATTAAATCCTCATTTTGATCATTTACACCAACATCATTTTGCGATGAGGAACCAGACTCAAAGAGGGTTTCAGAAACCGCCTCTTCATCACTTTCATCACCATGTAAAGGCATACCAGGTTTAGTATTATCCCCAGCCTGAGGTTCCTCATCCGATGAATATTCGGTCCTGTTGAAATCAGAAAAACTAGGAGACCGTGTGAACAGCTCCTTGGCACGAATCCTAAAAGTTTTGCCTTTAAAAATGATCTTAAACGATTCCAGAATGTTATTCGCCAAACTGGTTTTAATGCACAAACGCTTACGAGAGAAAGACGACCCCGTAGCCTCTTCAATATCCATGACCTGTCCCCATTTATTCCCAATTCTAGAAAACGTGTCAGAAGACCAGGCGCTCATTGGAACCCCTTCAACATCTACCCACACAATACATTCCGTACTAATGAAATCAGTATAAGCAGCCACGAGTTCATGGAACCAAGATCTGACTCCAGAGTGTAATAAGAAGTTGGTCCATACCTCCACGTTGTGCAATTCAATCATTACCCATAGACCTCCCAAATACAAAAGATTAATATCATCAAACCCCTCTTTATCAAGAATCAGTTTCAAAGTATTGATTGAATTAAAATCTTTGACTTTACCGAAAACATGTCTCGAAAGATCAGCATCATTACCACAACTATCATCGAGCACTAAGGTCGGCACATCAAGGATAGAAAACCTATTAGGAGTTTTGACATTATTAACCACATTAGCATAAGAAAAATCACGTGGCTGAGAAGGATGAGGAGTTCCATTGGATTTTGGAACCGATTTTCTCGGTCGTTCATATCGCACAGCATTTGCATGAAGATGAAGTCTACCCACCCAAAGGGTACATAAGTTACCAATCAGCCTATCAATATTATCTACCCTGATGAAACGAACGAACGCATACCGTTTGCCAGATTTAGATTTACGATAAGGAATGAAAACGTCTACGACCTTACCATAAGCCTGACAAAGATTCCAAAGGTCGCGAGATCCAAACGAATCGGGGAAATTAGTTACGAACACAGATTTAGCAATACGAGCCACATCGTCCTCCATAGAATAAGATCTCCCCATGAAAACGACCAAAATATGAGACGAACACAGACCAAAAGCAGAATAAAATCAAATCACAGATGAAACCAATTGGATTGAAGGGAGATCAACATAAATCCAAATAAAACCCAAAAGAACAAACTAAAAAAAAACAATCTGAAGAACAGTTCGAATCAATTAAAGATAAAGTATATAGACATCAAAACCAACTTCCTTGGATCTAAACCAACTCATACCGAAAACCCAGAAAGATCAACCCCAACGAAAAAGGTGATTAAATGTCCTACCTATGGTGTCCCACTTTTGTTGTCCCGCCTCTGGTGTCCCACCACAAGGATGTACCACCTATGACGTCCCAACTATAGTGTCCCACCTATGATATTCCATTCAGATCGCCAAAAGGATAAAGGATTGATGGCGTTTGATCCCGCCGGAGAGGATGATGGTGGCGGCGGCTAGGTTTTTCTTTTAGGTTTTTAAACTTTAACTTTCAATGAACCATGTTGATATATAAGGCTGACTATGGGCTCACAATTTTTGTCGTCGCTAAAAATATTTCTTTTTCTTTTTTAATTTTTTTTTGATAATTCTCTTTTAAAAGCACGTTATCCTGCCAAAAACTTTTAGCGACGATGCATCATCAATAGGAGCATAATCTGATTATATAATGATTATTTTTGTATTACATGATTTTTTTATTAAAAATGAATTAAAAAAATGCTTAAATAAGAATTTTAATAGTTGCGATAGCTTTAGCGAGGACAAGCATCGTCGCTAAATGTCCAATAGAATTAAAATTTTAAATTTATTTCTTCAACTTATTTTTATAAAAAATAATAAAATTAGTTTATATTCAAAGTAAATAATTTAATAAATTACAAACAAAAAAAAAAAAAAAAAAAAAAAAAAAAAAAACACTTTGTGGTAAAAATGTGTTTTAAGTAGTAAAAGTAAATTACGTAGTCGGCAATACATCAAGTGAGTCACTTTTAATGACGACACGTGTCTTTGCTAAAAGCGTGGACCCCAACGTATTTAAGATTACTTTTGTTAAATATATCAAATTAGTTAATTAGTTACTTAAATATTTATATTTTTGATTTATTTTTAGTAATTACTTTCTGCGACGACACAATCGTCACTGAAAGTCGATGGGACCCACATCTTATATCTTTGACTAAGAATTTTGGTGGGGGCCACACATCGTCTTTAAAACTCACTTATTGTCATCGCCATACCTTTTAGCCATGAGCTTATGTCGACGACGTGTCGTTGCTGGACTATTTAGGCCTTACGGACGACGTGCGTCATCACGAAAGGCCACAAACGTTTAGTGTATTTTTAAATATTCAATTATGAGAAGAGGTGAGAAATTACTCTTGACAAACAATCTCTTATTTGGGCATGAGTATGAAGTCTTCATGTGAGGGTCTTTTGACCTGACAAGCATCTGATGGAGAAGTACATTAATGATTCGTATTTTGTTAATATTTTGGGGTAACTTAAGCCTTTGGTTATTGTATTTTTACTAGTTTTATGGTAGATATAATACTTAACCGGTGAAAATGATGACTTTCTACTCTTGCAAGTGTTGGAATTTTTATATCATAACAATTATACATAAACATGTAAACATCATCAAAGCATGCAGCGGAAGTAAAGATCAAATACTTGTAATATAATTAACCGAATTAAAAGAATATGCGTACCTTAATGATTTCTAGCGAAACAAGAAATCAATCAACCAAGAACCAATTAAACCCTAAATTAGGGTTTAGTAAAATTCGACTACACCAAAGTCGAATAGGGAAAAGATCACAAACAAAAGTATGTTTGTTCTTTGTTCTTATACACACGTATTACAAGCGTTTCAATGAGAAAACCTAGGTTCTTGAATCACAAACAAACCAAACACTTTGATTTGAGCTAATGAAAATCGACCCTAAGGGTTTAGGGGGTAGTTCGATCGGCAATAGCTCAAAGGGAGGAGAGGAGAAGAGAAGTTAGGGTTATTGAGATTCAAGATTAGATTAGAATGAATACAAAGGGTCTTGTATTTATACTAATGCAATCTTGGAGTCCAAGTTAGGGTAGGACTCCCCCTTCCCCTTTGATCGGCCGATTATAGGAATCCCCAAGGGATTCTAGATCCTTCTTGGCTTGTTTCCATATATTCGTCTCCCTTTAACATTTAATGACCGTTAGTCAATTCCCGTTAAGTACTAACGTCCGTTAAGTGTCTATTTGTGAATTTAATAATTAAACATAACTTATTATATTAATTATTAAAACATTGAAACTTATACGTAAAGTGTGCAATCCCGAAGTCTCGTGTTCGAATCCGGTCATACACATATTAATTTATATCCACAAAACTAACAACTCCCACTTGGAAATACATTAATATAGTAATGACATTGGTTAGTCTAGCATAACACCGCAATGCCCCTAGAACGACCCTGAGTGTGGTTTCCTGGAAAAAACCTTTTGATGAATCATCATCATACTTATCCTTTTGTTTCTAATATCACGTTAATATGGATATGGATCTAAGTCATTCCATAATTAACTATTTTGTTTCTCGTTATTTATAATTGATCAAGATTACCAAATCATCCGAACGTATTCCAGATAGATCTTGGGCATGGCCATGCAAACATCTTGTCAACCCTACGAGGGGCTCAGCAGTATTATACTTCATAACAAATTTGAAGGAACAAATTCTTTCTTGACGACAAGCATAACCCTTGAACTTTGCTTCACTTCTGAAAATAGCCCTTATAACTACCAGTTACGGATAACGTTAGACTATCTTATAGAAAATGAGCTACATCCGTGACTGTTATCTGGTATCTCAAGTCTGTGGATAAATATTCATGATTTACTTTAATGACAAAGATCCATAAAGTATAATCATGTGGTTGGGATCTGTCCTATATTCAATTTATTCATTTATTGAATATCATGTGAATTTGGCATGTCCAACGCATCAATATACTTAAGTATATTCTACCAAAACTCAGATTTGTCTTAATTCAATAATATTCCCATATCATTGATTGACAACGGACTATTTAGAATAACATAAGTTATTCATGGATTAAACATGCAAATATAGGATACAATATTATAAATGAAGATAAACATAAAAAAATATTTTATTTCATTAAGATAATAATTGTTTACATTATCCTTTATCCAAATACTAACCACAGATTTACATGAAACTACTAGCTAAACGAAGTCCAATGCCATTGGCATGTTGAGTAAGCTTTTCCTTAGGTAAAGCCTTCGTAAAGGGATCAGCTAGATTGTCATCTGTGTGAACTTTGAGTAAATTGATTTCACCTATTTCGACTTGTTCTCGAACATAGTGATATCTTCTAGGAAAGTGTCTGGCGCCCTTCATGACTCCAGGTTCATTGGCGAATGTAATTGCGGCAGAATTGTCACAATACATATTAATAGGTAATTCAATTGACGGCATAACTCCTAGCCCCGAAATGAATTTTCTTATCCAAACAGCTTCCATCGCAGCTTCTGATGCAGCAATATACTCAGCTTCTGTTGATAACGACTGGTCATATTCTGTGCAAACGCCACATCTGGCCTTGTGCATCTTACTGCATACATGATAGATCCTACTGCCGAAGCATATGGAACTTTCTTCATGTGTGCTACCTCTTCAGGTGTTGAAGCACATAGTTTGCTACTTAAGCCATGTTCTACTTGCATTGGCAAATATCCCTTCTTGGAATTTTGCATATTGAATCTCTTCAATATTCTATCAATGTAAGCACTTTGGCTTAATCCAATCAACCGCTTTGATCTATCTCTGTAGATCTTAATTCCAAGGATGTATGCTACTTCTCCTAAATCCTTCATAGAAAAACATTTACCAAGGTAGGACTTAACCTCATTTAAACTTGGTATATGATTTCCCATGATCAATATGTCATCGACATATAGGATAAGGAAAGTAACATTACTCCCACTAGCTTTGTGATATACACATGGCTCATCAAGATTCTGAGTAAATCCAAACCTTTTGATTTCTTCATCAAATCTCTTATTCCATTGCCTTGATGCCTGCTTCAATCCATAAATGGATCTTTGAAGCTTGCATACACGCTCAGGAAATTCTGGATTCACAAACCCCTCAGGCTGCGCCATATAGATGTCTTCATCTAAGCGACCATTTAAGAAGGCGGTTTTGACATCCATTTGCCAAATCTCATAGTCATAGTATGCTGCTATAGCTATGAGAATCCTGATAGCTCTAGTGTCAGCTACAGGAGAAAAGGTCTCATCGTAGCCAACACCATATGTTTGGGTAAAGCCTTTAGCTACCAAACGAGCTTTATAGGTATGTACATTGCCATCCATGTTAGTTTTCTTCTTGAAGAGCCACTTACTTCCAACTACCTTGGCATTGGGAGGAAGATCTACTTCAATCCAGACTTCGTTGTCTCTCATGGATTGCATTTCCCCATTCATAGCAAACTGTCATTTATCCTTTTCAGGACTATTAATAGCAGCCCTATAACTAGTAGGTTCATCAAGATCCCCTAGTATAGTTTCCTCACATTCTACGTTAAGACATAGACGTTCAGGAGCTTTCACAGTTCTTGCAGATCTGCGAATGGGAACCACTTCAACTTCAGGTGGAGGACCTAGACTTTCAGGTTCCACAGGAAGTATGCTAGTGTTTTCAGAAGGTGATGTATCTTCTTGATCATCTTCCAGATCATAAATTCTCCCACTGAATTCTTGAGATATAAGATTCTTTTCAAAGAAATCTCCATACCTAGCCACAATGACTTTATTTTCAGGTGGAAAGTAAAAGTAGTAACCCATTGTTTCCTTTGGGTATCCTACGAAGATACACTTAACAGATCTTTGTTGGAGTTTATCTGGTGAGTCACGTTTAACAAACGCCTCACAACCCCAGACCTTTAAGTAAGAAAAGTTGGAAGCTTTTCCAGTCCATAATTCATATGGAGTCTTATCAACCTTCTTAGTTGGAACCATATTCAATATGTGTAGGTCACGATGATATCTCAAACACACACTCGTTAGAACTAATAAACACACGAACTACTACACTAGATTAAGCTACGTATGAAAATGAATAAGCTAATACGATAACTAGATAAGAGAAGAGAATAAGAAGAAGAATAAGAAGAGTGATCGGCTTTCACTTAATCAAACGTTACATGGACAGAGCTTTCGCAATATTACATGAAAACCAACAATGATAATGATGCCCTTGCCTTCTATTTATAGGCAACTACTTAGGGCATCCATGTGCTAATCTTTCTAGAAGGTATAACCGGTCCATGGGCTACTAATGGACCGGATTCTAATTACAAACATGATAGCCCATACGTGCAACATAATAACTAAATGAACAAGACTTGAACTTAATTAAAACATGTTCCTAACAATCTCCCCCTAAGTCTTGATCATCAATGTTGCTCGACGTCTTCTTTGCTTCTTGGGCTTCTGACGTCTTTATAATCTTTGTTTCTTTGTTCTTGTATAATGATGGTATGATGTTGTCTCAATCTGCCAATCTCCAACGTCTTTTCGTCTTCTCCATCATGCTCATATTTCTTTGACTTGTTTTTCGTATTAAATGTTGAACTTTTGATGTTGCTGAGTCTTAGTGAAAACATTACTTCAAGATATGAACATGATGGAGTCTTGATGGTCGAACTCCAGCTCCTCAGCAGCAGCAGCAGCAACAGCAGCATCAGCAGCACGAACCAACCGGTACTTATAGGCTCAGACTTGAGATCATCAACAGCATAGTGTGAAGACTTTCTTAAATCCTAACCCAGACCGTTCTGAACCGGATTCCCCCGAAAGGGATTACACGGACACACCGAAGTGCACCTACGATTCAGTGAGTCGCTGGAGATCACCCCACGACTGTAGACCGTTTGGAGCAAACACTAAGCGTAACCCACAAGGAGTTACCGAAGTGACCTGCTGACAGAGTTGTTTGATGTTGCTCTGGCAGGATTTCCATTCAATCATTGATAATCACAATTGTGACTTCTCTCATGAATGTTCTTGGCAGATTGCTGAGATCTGCGAAGGACACTTTCTTAATTTTACATCTGCTGCCCATGATGTAGAACAGCAGAGTAATACTAAGTGTACCTAAGAGATCTTTGATGAATCTCATGGCTCTAGACTCAATTAGTGCACATTTGTTCGGTCATCGGAGGCGTGGAGCAGATTGCCTCCTTTTCAATATCAACAATCTCGTAATGAGAGGTCGATAGATTATGAAGGGTTCTCCGTGTGAATGAAACAAATGTCTTTTGAGAGACACTTGAGTGGCTTAGAAGGTTTATTGGTGCGTCACTGGGTCCATGACGTCTTTAGTCTTCAATATCGGTGATGCTCATCAACCAGTAGATTATGAATTGAACCCGGTGTCTGCCCTAAGGTTGAATAAATGGAGGGCTATTTCTTTTCACCCTTTTCTTTACTTTTCTTTTTAATTCTTCAACCCCTTCTTTCTCCGTTCATTCATTTTCTCCTTTTTTTTTTTTTTTTTTTTTTTTTTTTTTTTTTTTTATATATCATACCTAGGACTTTCTAGTTCTAAACTATTGGTATTGTCCTGGGGTAGATCCCTCCGGCTCTGGCGGATCATAGGACGGTTTTCCCTAACCTTAGTCACCTTATAACTCCATGACTATCCTAATGATGCCATAAACCAAACCATTGAAAATCTCTCAAAGTGTCGATAATTTGTAAAGACATTTTGTTGACACCTTGAGAGTTTGATGATTTTCAGAAAGACTCCCCCTTAACATATGCGCATAAGTAATAAATTTGAAATTTGCACATGCCGGGAAGAGTTGGCACTTTTGAATTGATTGACTTTCAATGAACCTGATTGTTGCGAGACACGCTTACATCACCAGTTAAACTGGCTTGAAATTATTACCCGTCCAGGTCAGATTCAAAGATTATCGCTCGAAATCGGTACATTCTACTCAGACACATCCTTTGCGAGACACGCTTACATCACCAGTTAAACTGGCTTGAAATTATTACCCGTCCGGGACATGTCCTTTCGACTACTGACTTTCCTATTCGTCAATTCGATAGTCAATTTTGAGTTTGAGCACACGAGATTCCAGCAAGTGAGACATCATATTTTAATCATCTTTTTCTTCTCCCCCTAAAAAATAGCATACTCATGATGTTTTTTGAAAAACGTTTATGATTAAAATATGTTGTTTTTGAGTTTTAGGGAAGAAATCAAGAACATTTATAATTCTTTGAACAAAGATTATATTTTTTTCAAATACTCCCCCTTAACAAGGGAATATTTGTCCTTATGAGCAGAATGTTTGGAAAAACTTTAAAAAACATTCTGGTTTTAATTCTGCTCATAAGTAAGAAGCTTTCGCTCCTTTTTCAGGATTGAGGCACTGAAGCGTACCTCAGGGTCCTTTCTTTGAGGTCCGGGTTGTACACTGTTATGTGTGCACAAGCCGTAATGCACAGGCCAATGATGGAAAGAATAATGATATGATGAAATATAAGAATTGATTCTTACATCAACCGCCTTTGCCAAAAGTTGTGAACACCGGGTCAGTCCGCTGAAATAGTCTGATAGCGAACGGTGGACGACCCCCAACATAGCTTTCTAGCCTCCTCATCTGATCCCGATGGTATAACCGTTCTTCCATCTTCCGAATAAATTCCTTGACTTGTCGCAGCTCCTTCGAATTCCATCTTCTTGATTTTTCCAACACCGAATCTCGAACTCTATTAGCTAACCCATCACGTACACTCTTTAGGGTATCGTCACAGAACTTGTGAATTTCATTGAATGCCATGAAGCGGTGAAAATATGTTGTGCTTCTGTAAACGAACCCGAAGACTGGACTATGCAGCATGGTATACTGAGGGTCCTTTTTGCTGTTTAGAAGGAATTGTGGTTCAACAAGGTTAAGCTGAGTCTGATAACTTTCAACACCAAGCTGGAGATCTTCTACACGTTCTTTGATGATGGTTCTCCTGATGTAATGGCAGAGGGAAGTACTAAGTGCATATCGAAGCTCGTTGGTCAGATGCTGTAGTTTGCCTTGGACCTTCATTAGATACATGTCTTCGATATCATTCAGATTTAAATCAGGAAAATCCGCCTCTAAGAATGTGTAGAGATTGTTGTCGATTCTTTTTACTGTGATCTCTTCGAGAAATATATAATCGCATCTTCTGGATCCGCTCACATTGATGACGGCCATTATTCTGAGATCACTGTAAACTGGTTCTCGGGATTTCTGGAGAGCAAGTTTGTACTTGTACCAGTTTTGTCGTTTAGAGTACCAGTGATGAATCCCCAACTCTGCATCACGATCATATTTGACGAGCCTTTTAACAAACAGATGTCTGTTAATAGCTGCCTCTTCAATAGCTGACTGTGTGTAATGCGCAGCTGGTGTGAAAGTGATTGATGTAGCGTACTTTGTCGTCCCTTGTGCTCCATTCTTTAGAAGTTCCAGATCGTTGTTGAAGAACATTTGGAAGGGAATTTCCGAGTGATGAAATCTTCGTATCACGGAAAGCGGCTTAGTCCAATCAGTGATGAACGGTTGATTCTTGCCAACTCTCCTGACTACGTCTGGATTAGCCCAGTCGAAGTCACTTGACATTGCTCGTGCAATGTTTTCAAGGTGATATTCAAGCTCTGCTGCGCTGTTGGATTTATCTTTTAGAAGAAGGAAAGCATCGTTCTTGATCCGACGAAGTTCCCTTTTGGTCATCTTCTTAATGTTAAGACTTCTTTTAATTTCTTGAGTAACAGCAAAGGTGCTGTCTTCAACTCGGGAAGCTTCGTCTGTCTGAACTTGAGCACTTGCTAGATGATCGAACCAGTCATTTCCTAGCTCATCCGTATCATTATCCAGCCATGTGACAACAGCTGGTCCAGTAGATGACTTTTTGCTGTGTGAATGCTTGGACTTGGAGGGCTTTGGTTTTGGTGGTGATGGTGGTGAATGAGGTTGATCATCTTGTGGCTGGAATTCCACATCTTCAGTTGTAAACTGCTCATGGTGATGTTCGGTTTCAGTGGGACCAGAGGATTGATGTTTTGGAGGTAGAGATGTTGATGTATGTCCAGTTGGCTCCTGAATATGAATCCCTGACCCTCCTTTGTGTTTCTTTTGTTCGGGTTTAGGGTCCTGATCATCCTCATCATCCTCTCGAATGCGTTTTCCTTTGTCAGCAGCTTCCTTGCACGATTTCTTCTCAATGTGTGCTTGAAGAGCTGCGATCAGGTTAATTTCTTCTTGAGAAGGAGAGGTGATTTCAAAGAGTCTGTCGAGAAGCACAAGCTCGATATATTCAGTGGTGAGATCTGGAAGTGGTTTGGTTTGGGAAGAAGAAGAGACGGCTTCTTTGATCTTTTCATCAAGTTGTGAATCAATATGTTCATTAATGTTTTGTTGAAGATCAGGAAGAAATTGCTTAACAAATTTCCTTGTCTTGCGTGTCATATGATCTTTGATGTTAAAACCAAGGAATTCATCTATCTTCTGCTTACTTTCCTGCATCTCTTCCATTTGCTGAAAAAACTTCTTGACTAAGCTTTCCATTTCAGCCAATTTTGTTGTAGCTTGGTTGTCTCGTTGTGCTTGTGCTCTCTTTACTGCCTTTTTAAGTTTCTTTGCTGCAGGAGACACAACTTCAACTTTTGTAACATGGACGATTCTTCTCTTGCTCTTTCCTTTATAGGCCTTATGAATATTCTTAGAAACAGTTGCTTTTGATTTTGGTGATGAAGATCTCGAAGATGATGGAGTGAGTGAAGGGATTGGTTCATCAGATTTAGCAGTTGATTCCTTTTGAGGTGAGGGTGGAGGTGTTGGATTCTTAGGCGGTGACCCAGGAGGTGTCTTGGGTGAAGAAGCAGACGAGGGCTGAACTGGTGGTTGTTCTTGCTGTTGTTGTGGGTTATGAACGACCATAGCCAGTTTAGATTCGGTTGTGTCCTTTGGAGGAGAAGGAGGAGGTGTTGGAGTATGAGAACGAAGGTAGCTATCTGCTTCTAGGTTAGCTTGAGCATCCTCCTTACGTTTCCTTTCTTCCTCTTGTCTTTTCTGTTCCTCAAGATCCTTGGCTGCTTTAATTGTTTGATCTCCCAGAATGTCTTTTTCTTCTTCTATGTTCCAATCTTCAGTATCATCATTACGTGGTTGTTCCTCGGGATTGTTGTCAAACATAGAATCAGAAATATCCTTGTCAGATAAAACAATATTGCTATCCTGATCTTTTTCCTTCTCCTCTTGATTTGGTGCGCCCAAGTCGGGTTGATTAACCGAACCTGTTTGCTGAGAGGAGACCGATTCAGCCTTATCGAGTTGATTAATCGTATCAGGCTGAACCTTGGTTGATGCAGCTTCAGATCCTCCGGGTTGATTAATCGGATCATCTTGGGTCAAAACTTCTTCATGAACAGTGTGGGATCCTCCAACTCCATGTGTTCTTTCATACTCCATCTGTTGTTCCAAAACTTTCCTTGCTCTACGCTCTTCATCTTCTTTTAGTGATTTGAGACTCTGCTTCTGTGCATTCTCATGTGAGATCTTATTGTGAAGTTCAGCTTCTTCAGCAGTCATAAAGACATGTTCTTCTTCGGATTCTGATGATTCAGATTCAGATTCAGCATCTTCATCGATGATTCTATTCGGTTCAGGTTTTGGTTGAGGTTTACTGGGTACTCTCCTCTTGATGAAAGTGGTTCTGGGATGTTTTTGCTTAGGTTCAGAAACACTGGAGGCACTACCCGTCTTAGTCTTACTTCGAGAACGAGTCTTTGACGATCCTGATTCTTCAACCAATTTTGCAAGACCCACACGACGTTCACGGTATGCCTTGTCATAATCATGATAAGCTTTAGTTTCTTTGACCTCATCAGGCATCAAAAATTCTGGCAACCGTGCACCTTGTTTGCGTGTGCTTTCTTTTGGGAAGTAGACTTTGCTCAATGTTTTATCCATGCTATACTCATAAACCTCTTGATCAGTAGGACGCTTATCAAGGTCTTCATGTTGATCAAGTAGATAGCTGATAAGAACTTTGGTGTATCGTACAAATGGGATTTTCTTGGATGCTTTCCGCATTAAGTACATTATGTCTTCCCAGATGAGAGCAGCAAAGTCAATTGGTTCCTGGTTTAGAAATCCCCATAATACTTGAAGATGAGAGACTCTTGGATGCTCAAACCCACTATCTCTTCCAGTTATGGAATGAGTTATGATGAAGAAGATAGTCCTCTAGGGTTGAGGAATATATCTAGCACTGACCTTGGAGATTGTGGTTAATGGTGTATCAGGTTGAACATCATAACCAATGTCTTCCAGGAATTGCATGACCTCAGACTCTGAAGGTGTTGGGTGGAATCGGTTAGAAGCCTCAGGTGCATTTGGAAGTTTTAAAGCTTTGCGGAGTGTAGCAGGTGTAACTCTGATTTTCTTTCGATCCAGTGTACAAGTGAAGTACTTGTCATCATTGCTTCTTGTGAAGGTATCCCAGAATTGATGAATGTAGAGCTCTGGAATTGTGTCTGAGCTATCAAGAAGATCCCTGCATTTATGAGCTTTGAGAATCTCTACTGCAATTTGGCAACTTGAATCAGAACACTTGATCTTGTCCAGTTCTACTCGTGAATTGTTCTTCCCTATTTCCAGAGTATACCCACGAGGAAAGACTTCTTCTTTGGTGAGAGCAGGAAGAGGTTGTTGTTGTGAAGTTGCCATTGATGTGTTTCTGAATCAACAATCATATACGAGAATACAGAATGCATGTTTGTTAGAAAAATTGTTAGCTTTTAAGAACAACACATAGCATCCTATTGTATTAATGATTGTTTGTTACATGCTTGGTCCAAGAATTTATCAAGAGTTAGCCAAATTTTATAAAATTTGATTAATTTTAATAAGTATAAAAGGATATACTTAAGGAAATTGATCAAAATTCTATATCAGATCACAACTGCGATAATTATGTCAACTGCGATAATTAATCTCAACTGCGATAATTATGACAACTGCGATAACTATGACAACTGCGATAATTATTCAATCAAGATAAGTATCTTAATTGCAATATTTATCCAACTGCGATAATCAACTCAACTGCGATAATCATCCCAACTGCGATAATTAGCCCAACTGCGATAATTAGCCCAACTGCGATAAATATGTCAATCAAGATAATTAAACCAATCAAGATAAGAATCTCAATTGCGATAATTATCCTAAGTGCGATAATTATCCCAACTGCGATAATTTTGGCCAACTTCGATAAACTCTTATACAAGAGTTTACGGACACTTTTGACGATGAACATACACTTAAATCTTTGTCGTGATTCATTATAATGTATGACTTGTGACCACAGATTTTCACAAACAATTTGAATGACTATTATGGACATTTTGGCTAAGTTATAACAAAAACGAACCACAAATAAGCATAGATCAAACTGCTAGTGTCCATGTTCTTCATAAACCCTAAAATCGAATCGATTCACTTAAATTGTTTCTGGGTACAAATCACGCATGCCAATATTCAATTAAACATCAAACAACAACATTCCAATAAACACATTACACAATAACGCTTTAACATGGTTTTCCCCAAATTGACGCTTAAACCCTAAAATTCAATGTGAACGATTTATAGTGATTTGGTATAATTAAGCATACAATAAAGGTTCCTAAACAATGTATCAACATTATCGTACAATTGTTTTACACACAAATACTCTAAATCCAAAATCCCCAATTTAACGCAAAACCCTAGAACTACATTTTACGATTTTGATTGTTCTAGCCGTTGGATCAAGAATCTATTCAAAACCATCTTATATAATCACATATTAATCATAAGATCACTCACAAAAATTGAAAATCTTGAGCGGATTAGCAGAATGATTGTAGGCCGTCGATGATGGTGGGTGGGTTGTATTCAATACGGTAGGTGAATAATGGCAGAGTAATAACTGCGGTGATAATTAATTTGCTAGACTTAAATATCTACTAATGATCTTTGCAATTATTACACATATAGTCCCCTAACTTGATAACTTTGAACATTAAGTCCTAAACCACCATCAAGCTAACACTTAGTCTCACTTTTGTACATTTAAGGCACACAAGTTTGTTATCTTAAAATCTTATCACCAAATTGCACAACAATTTCCGAAAATATGCAAGTACAATTTAAAACTTGTGGAAAAATTATGTCTCCCCCTCAACACGTGTTCAAAAATAATTAGTGACATAAAAAAAATGAACAAAGTGTTGGATAAGGGATTGTACTTGCATTTTTTTTTTTTTAATGTTTATTTACAAAGATAGTTTGGATATTCGACTCATTTATTTGTTTTTGAGAAAGTTTGTCAATTCTTGGGGAGTCAAACATCGCATTCCAATTTGGTGAACCAATTTCACAAAACGATCATGAGGTAAGGCTTTCGTGAAAAGATCCGCCAATTGGTGTTCCGTTCCCACAAAATACAACTCAACGGTACCCTGCTCCACTTGCTCCTTGATGAAGTGATATCTGACAGCGATGTGTTTGGACTTGGAATGTTGCACAGTGTTGCATGAGATAGCGATGGCACTTTTGGAGTCACAGTACATCGGAATTTTGTTGAATACGAAACCATAATCCATCAGTTGTGATCGCATCCAAATGATTTGAGCACAACAGGCAGACATGGCTACATACTCTAATTCCGTGGATGAGAGAGACGTACAATCTTGCTTCTTGGACTGCCAGGACACCAGCTTATCACCTAGGAATTGAACACCACCGGATGTGCTCTTTCTTGTATCAATACATCCCGCATGATCCGCATCTGAAAAAGCAGTTAGTGCAAAACCAGAATCCTTTGGATACCAGATCCCCAAATGAATGGTTCCCTTGATGTATCTAAGGATTCTTTTAACGGCAGATAAATGTCTTTCTGTTGGGTTAGACTGATAGCGTGAACACAGGTATGTGGCAAATACAACATCCGGTCTGCTAGCAGTGAGATACATGAGAGACCCAATTATGCTACGATAATTTGTAGGATCAGTGGGTTTCCCATGTATGTCAGCATCTAGCTTCGGGGATGAGGAGGACATAGGGGTGTTATAGGTGTCACTAGATGTTATGCCATGCTTTTTTAATATCTCTTGTGCATATTTGGACTGACTCAAGAATATACCATGGGGTGATTGGTGAACTTGTAATCCTAGGAAAAAAATTTAATTCACCGATCATGGACATCTCAAAGTTTTGTTTCATAAGTTTTGCAAAAGCATTGGAGTACTTTTTATGGGTAGACCCAAAAATGATGTCATCCACATAAATTTGTACGATGAGAATGTCCTCCCCGTGTTTTTGTATAAACAAAGTCGGGTCCACAGATCCTTTAGTGAAATGATTAGCAAGCAAGAATGCAGCGAGTTTATCGTACCATGCCCTTGGGGCTTGTTTAAGGCCGTAGAGAGCTTTCTTAAGCCTGTATACGTATTGTGGATGTTCTGGATCGACGAAGCCCTCTGGTTGTGAAACATACACCTCTTCACGAAGTTGTCCGTTCAGGAATGCTGTCTTCACGTCCATTTGGTAAACTGTGATGTTCTTATGAGCCGCGTACGCCAGAAACATTCGCACTGCCTCAAGCCTAGCTACTGGAGCAAAAGATTCCTCGAAGTCAATTCCTTCTTCTTGGCTATACCCTTTAGCAACCAACCGAGACTTGTTACGAATAACCGTTCCTTCTGCATCCAGCTTTTTTTCCAAATCCATTTTAAACCCACAACATAAACTCCATCTGGTTTTTCAACGAGTTCCCAGACTTCCAATCTTTTGAACTGATCCAACTCCTCTTGCATTGATTCAATCCAATTGTCGTAAGTCATGGCCTCTTTGATATTTTTCGGTTCAGCTTGACAAACGGTGAGAGCATAAATGCAGGTTTCACCATCTGTGTGGAGTTTTTGTCGTGTCATAACTGGTTTATCTGGATTGCCAATCACATTAACTAACGGATGATCCCTTGTCCATTTATGAGTAGATGGGTAGTGTTGAATGTTGTTGTGATGATATGACGGGTCCATATTGCTCGAGGATGATTCTCCTATATCTGGAATGGTTGGTGGTGGAGCAAATGGATTGAAGAATGCATTCCTGTCATAATCTGATGGTGTGGGAACTAGATTAGAAGTGGGGGAAGAATCTTCAACTGCTGGTTGAGGTGTTTTATCCATTGATGATGATGATTCAGGTTGTGGTGCATCGGCAGCAACTACGGTAGAGGTAGATGCTGATGGATCAGGTGCTTGTTGTATGTCATGTGGAGCAGCGGAACTGGTGGAAGCATCTGATGCACTAGTAACACGAACGTCATCAAACATTGGTGCAAACAAATCTTCCAGATCCTTCCTGTTGAAAGGTAGGGGTGCAGCCGAAGATTCAGGAAAGTTTAGACGGTTATGTGTGGGTTCCAAGCGGTCTTGCTCAGAAGCCATTTCAGTGAGTTCATCAAAATTAGCGTGTATGGTTTCTTGAATATCCCCGGTCCGACGATTCCAAATTCTGTATCCCTTGGAGTTCTCACAGTATCCTACAAATATCCCAATATTTGCTTTAGCCTTAAGTTTACCAAGATCATCTTTATCATTCTTCGGATAACACAATGCTCCAAAGACGTGAAAATAGTTGATGTTTGGTTTTCTTCCTTGTATAAGTTCATATGGTGTTTTGCTGTGTCTTTTGTTGATCATGGCACGATTCTGAGTATAACAAGCAGTAATAACAGCTTCAGCCCAAAGATAATCTGGTAATTGAGCATTGATCAACATAGTTCGAGCTGCTTCCACGAGCGTATGGTTTCGTCTTTCAACTACACCATTTTGTTCTAGAGTGCGAGCTATTGAAGTCTGATGAACAATACCATGTTTCTCAGTAAATTCCCGAATGATTTGATTCTTAAATTCAGTCCCGTTGTCTGTTCTGATGATGCGGACGGTGTTGCGGACTTGAACTTGAATCTTTGTGAGAAACGTGATGAGGATAGAAGGAACTTGATCTTTAGTTCGAAGAAAATAGACCCAAGTCCATCGTGAGTAGTCATCCACGATTACCAGAATATACTTCTTCCCGTTAATACTCTGAACTCGCATCGGACCACACAAATCCATATGAAGCAGTTGCAGGACATGATCTGTGTTGTGTTCTGTTTTGGGAGGAAAATGAGCACGGTGACTTTTCCCTTGTTCACACGCAGAACACAAGTGATCCTTGGCATATCTGAATTTAGGTAGACCGTCAACTAATTTCTTCTTGGCAAGGTCAGTGATGGTTTTAAAATTGAGATGAGACAATCGTTTGTGCCATAACCAAGCCTTTGTGGGATGAGCCTTGGAGAGTAAACAAATAGGAGTAGAAGCGGTCATGCCTTCAAGAGAGATAGTATACAGACTGGTTCCGTGCTTCCCTTTCATGAGGTCGTTGCCTTGAAGATCACGAATAAAGCAAGTTTTCTCCCCGAATGCTACTTCCAAGTCTCCATCGCAGAATTGTCCCACGGAGAACAAATTATGACCAAGTCCTTCAACATAATACACACGGCTGATTTCGATGTTCCCATTAATGTAATCCCCATAGCCCATAATTGCAGCGAAGTGATCATTCCCGAATCTGACCGTTCCGATAAACTTAGCAATAAAGTTTTGGAGAAGTTTGAGATTGCCGGTCATGTGTCGGGAGCACCCGCTATCAACAATCCAAAGGACGATTTGAATCACCTGCATCACAAACATTGGAAACAGGTGGAGATTTGATAACGGTTGGATCCGCTGGGTTAGTAACACAAGAGGTTAGTACTTTAGGTAACCATTTAAAACCAAAAGTGTGCTGTAACCAACGTTGCCAGGTCCAACTAGTCTCTGCCTTTTTCCTAATGTATGCACTAGGTGAGGTAGTTGTTTTGGATTTGGGCTTGTCCATTGTCTTCTCAGAAACATCTAGTGGGGGCATTCCTAAAATGGACTTTGCACTGGTTTTAAGCCTAGAGGAAGCGCCACTAGTTCGTTTCTTTCTCTTAGTCATCAAAGTTTTAGCAACACATTTTGTATGATCACCAGATAATATGCTATGACGACAAAAAACACAAGTAGCATCAACCAAAACATCTTCATTAATATTTAAAGATTTAGCATCCGTTACATCAATCTTAGAACTAGACTCAGATAAGTGCAATTCTATTCCTGATGTTACATTTGTCTTATTCAAACTACTAACTGGAACTTCTTCAGACTTAGATAACTCTTTCCTAGGTTTCTTGACTCTATTCTTCCTCTGTTTCTTGTGAGTCTTGGAATGGCTGACCTTAGATGTGGTTTCTAGTCCTGTGGAAGTACAAATAGCTGAATTAGTGGTTATATCAGATGCTTGGGTATGTTCTTTGTCTACTACATACATCCCTGGGGCAATCTTATGTACATTTGCTTTGCTTTTGTCTAAAACTCTGATTTTCTTCTTCAGATCAATAATGGTGTGTTGAAACTCTTGATTTTGTGAGTCTAATTTTCTGTTGAGGCGGACTGTGTCATTTCTGTTTTGAAGAATTTCATCGAGTTCCTTTTCATTTTCAAACAATTTAATTCTTAAGAAAGCTTTTGTTTCCTTAAAATTTTCAGGAACATGACTGTTTTGAAATGATAAAGAAGCTATAAGATGTTGAAATTTAAGTTCAAATTCAACACTCTGTTTTTGACACCAGTCTAGCCTTTGTTGAAGATTAAAAACTTTATTTTCCACATCATTGTTGATCTGTCGAAGAATCTCATTCTCATGTACCAGATTATCAATCTCCATATGCAACATCTTACTATCCACAGCATGATCATTCACAAGTAAAGCATTACCAGATTCATAGAGCGAATTCATAATCACAGACACCACGTCATAACACAAAACTTTTTCCAAGAGTTGATCATTTTCTTTTGCTAAAAATTTCCTTTGAAGTTTTTGACGTTGAACCTTGTCATCTTTAGCTTTGAAAATGGTTTGCATAGATGCTACTTCCGTGTATAATTCCTCTTCCCATTTTGTTGCGCATTTCTTCAGATTTCTGACATGAGGAAGAATTTTCTTTTGAAAAATCTCTTTCTTTTCTTTTTGAACAGGAGAAAGAAAAGAAAAGACAGGAATTTGAGAACTAAACTCAATTTCATTCTCCAAACGAGAAATGTCGTCCATAAATGTCTTAAAATATCGAAGAACCCGACATTTTGGAGGCATTTGTGGATCAGCAAGATCCTCTGTCAGACATTCTTTGAAATGTACAGCAGTCGTGGGGACAGGAGTTATAGACGAAGGAGCACTTATGTTTGTGTATGTTAACGTTTGTTCTGGATGGTCCTTATGAGGGACAAATGATTTGCTCAAATGAGGTAGTGCATTATAATCATAATGTACTTTTGAAAACTCTTTTTGTGAATTGGATCGACCCTCAATCTTTTGTGCCAGAAAATCAGTTTCTTCATCAACAGAATACATAACAACACGTTGAAAGGTATCATCTAACAAAAATGTTGCATCATATAACTTGGGATTGTCTTTGAGTGCTTTGTGTGAATTACGGGGTGTGTCACTTCCAAGTGCAAAACTTACTCCTTTAGGACTTGGTTTCACAGTCAGTTTTTGAATTTGTGTTACAGAATTACCCGTTTTATACACAACATTTTGAAATTCTTTGAGTTTGGTTTCCAAATCCAGAATTTGATCAAGATATGAGTCAACACGTTTCCTAGTGGCTTGCTTTTCTTCAAGAAGATCCTTCTGAGATGTAGAAAGCTCAGATTGAGTTTTTAACAACTCAGAATTTAAAGCATCAATTTGTTTTTTTAATTCAAATTGATCCTTTTCTTTTTGAGAGAAAAGCTCAGCTTTGGCAACGGTTAGCTCACGAACTTGACTTTCTAAATTTTGAACCTTTACATATTCTTGTTGGAAAGCCATTTCAAAACCTTTTTCACGTTTATCTTGTTTAAGATAACCTGAAAGTTGTAGTTGGTAGCACTCATTATCCTTAGTTAACAATGCAATTTTATCTTTGAGCTTCTGATTGATGTCATTGCATTTTTCTATTTGTGACTGGGTGGTCAATAACAAGGCCTGTAATTCTGAATCTTGATCAGTCAAAGGATCTGATTGATCAAGATGATCACAATTGTCATCATCAATGAGATCATCAAATGAAACAATGGTATTATCATCATCAAATGATACTACGGTGTTGATTTGATCATCGGATGGTGATGAGAATGAATCATGTTGATCAAACGTTTCATTTGTAGATGAAGATGCAACTAGTAAAGCAATTTCATGGATGAGACATGTAGGATCAGGTACCTGAGAAAGACCATCGGTATCATAGACCGGGCCTGACTCGGACATATTCATTTCTTGCATATTAGCCATAAGCATGACTGCAGCATTTGCCTCTAGATCTTCCATTTCATCATCTGATTCCACATTAGCCATAAAACTTTGATCATTCTGAGTCAACCTTCCAGCAGCTTTTTCATCTTTGAGTACCATCAGAAGAGCCTCTTTGTGATAAGCACTGCCCATTGTTCTTGGCTTCGGAAAAGCATTTGCCATGTGACCGTTCCCCCCACAGTTATAACATGTGATAAACGTATTTGCAATGCCTCTCTGAACATTCCCAACAGTCGAATTTCCTCTCTGATCATTCCCCATATTGTTTCTGTTTGCCCCTGCAGTATTGAACCTATTTCCTCCTGACTGACCCCTTTGATTACCATATCCACGATTTCCCGAACCATATCTGCCTGAAGACCTATTTCGAATTTCTACTCTGCCATCATTAACAACTGCCTGATTCCTGGTATTTGAAGATGAACGAAGACGGTTGTTGGATTTGGTGAATCTACCAAATGTGTTAGCAATCAATCCAAATGCTTCAATAAGGGAGTTGAAAGCATCCTCTTCTTCATCATAATCTGCATTTGAGTACAGCATTGAATCGGTGTTGTTGTATGGAACCAGCTGGTTATCAGAGTATTGTTGTGGTGCTTCATAAGGAATGATTTGATTATGAGGTTGGGGTGGAGGACTTGGTTGAAACGATGAGTGGCCAAATTCCTGGTGTGGTAAAGAGAAGTTAGATTGAGCAACGAGAGCAAGTGAGTTTGATGTTGGTGCGGGTGTGAAACCTCCTCGTGCTGCAATTTCTTTATCCACTTCTGATTGATGTTGTCTGAGGTAATCATACATGAGTCCATATTTGACATCACCAATTTTCTTTGTCTGCCTTACAAAAGTTGCATACTTCTGCCATTCAGGACCAAGACATCCAAGGAATTTTGAGTTGACAGCAATATTTGGTAACTTTATATCATGACGATCAAGGTCATTGATAATGTTGGTGAAACGGTGGTAGTAAGATTCAATGGTTTCCCCTGGTTCCATTATGAAGTGAGTGTACTCCATATACAATTTTGACTCAAGATCTTCCTGGTTTAACTATGTTCCTTCCATGAGAAGATGAACATGTTCCCACATATCTTTGGCTGTCTTTTGAGCATCAATACTTCGATAGATAGGGTTGGGAATTCCTTGAAGTATGAAAGACATGGCCAATTGGTTTGCTTCTTGTTGTAATGTTTGCTCAGTTGTGTAGTTGGCAACAGGAATGGGAGTGGTTGTTTCTTCTCTCTCTGAAGTTGTTGGAACAACAGTAGCTGGAATAGGATAGGGTCCTTCTTCAATGACTTTCTTGAGGTATTGACCATGAGGTTTTTTGAGTTCAACGAATCTTAGGAATCTACTAGCCCATTGCACGTAGTTACCCGGAGTTAGCATTGGTGGAGTTTCTTGACTTCCAGCTTCATGACGTGATTGCTGACTACTAATTGCCTCACACATCTTATTAAACCAATGAGGTTCTCTGGAGTAGGATGAATAATTATGCAGTTGTTGATTCTGTTGCATGATCTGTTGTGGGGATACTTGTGGTGGAGAGAGAAATTGATGTTGTTGCACGAATGCTTGTTGTTGTTGATATTGAGGATGAAATTGCTGTTGTTGTGGATGTTGCTGTAGCTGGTAGTAGTAATTGAAATGAGGTGGTTGAGACATATCTGGATCTTTTAAGATAATTAAGATATGTGTTGATGAGATATGTTAAGTTGGTTTAGAAATCTAAAGTTTTTGTCCAAATGCGATAAAGTACTGTTCACCAAATGCGATAACCAAGTGCGATAATGACAGTTCACCAAGTGCGATAAGATCAGTTCACCAAGTGCGATAAGGACATTACACCAAGTGCGATAACCTTCAATAGCGATAACGAAAGTAGAAAGTGCGATAAAACTATCAAGTGCGATAAATAATGACAATTTAAATATGTTATCTGAAAGTGCGATAATTTATAGCAAACTGCGATAAAATATCCAACAGCGATAAGATAATATATCAAACTGCGATGATTTATGGCAAGTGCGATAGATTTATCACAAATCCAAGTTCGATAAATTCTCAACTCTTGTACAAGAGAAGAGAAGCAACTAAGTCGAAGTATTACAACTTTCTAATACAAGAAAGTACAATACTGAGTCCCAAATGCGATAATTGAAGATCTCCCAAATTCGATGAAACCCTAACTTATCTTGATTCGAACTGCGATAAAACCCTTAGTTATCTGGATTGCCAAATGCGATGAAACCCTTAGTTATCTTGATTGCCAAATGCGATGAAACCCTAACTTGTCGAAGTTCACTCAGAAACCAAAACTATCACTTTGCATCAACTTTTCCAATACGCTAATAATACGGATTACACCAAATCGTCTAAATAACCAATAAACCCGATTGTTTTTTACCTTAAACGATTAGTAATCAAAATATTTAACGAAGATTAAGCTTTTTAACGTAGAAAATATGAAAACCGACGAAGATTAGTGAAAGTTTAACGATCTCAAAGCTACTTTTTCAATACAAACGAGAGTTTAACGTTAAGTTTGAACAAAAACCTTACAAAATCTATAAAACCAACGTAAATAATGATACTAACTACTCAAACACACGATCCTAATTATCCCTAGGCGAATGATACCACTTGTAGGTCACGATGATATCTCAAACACACACTCGTTAGAACTAATAAACACACGAACTACTACACTAGATTAAGCTACGTATGAAAATGAATAAGCTAATACGATAACTAGATAAGAGAAGAGAATAAGAAGAAGAATAAGAAGAGTGATCGGCTTTCACTTAATCAAACGTTACATGGACAGAGCTTTCGCAATATTACATGAAAACCAACAATGATAATGATGCCCTTGCCTTCTATTTATAGGCAACTACTTAGGGCATCCATGTGCTAATCTTTCTAGAAGGTATAACCGGTCCATGGGCTACTAATGGACCGGATTCTAATTACAAACATGATAGCCCATACGTGCAACATAATAACTAAATGAACAAGACTTGAACTTAATTAAAACATGTTCCTAACAATATGCGAACAGCAGTTTCAAGGGCATAGTTCCAAAAGGATAAGGGAAGAGTTGTAAGATTAAACATTGATCGTACCATATCTAGCAATGTACGGTTTCTCCTTTCAGATACACCATTTTGTTGTGGAGTATAAGGAGATGTGAGTTGCTGGACAATACCACACTCAGCTAAATAATCTTTAAACTCTTGGCTTAAATATTCACCACCTCTATCGGATCGAAGAGCCTTAATCTTCTTACCGAGTTGTAATTCTACTTCACTTTTGAAAACCTTGAATGTCTCAAAGACTTTATGTTTATGTTTAAGTAAATAAACATAACCATAACGACTGTAATCATCCGTAAAGGTTAAGAAGTAGCTAGCACCGCGTTTTGACACATGTCTAAGTGGACCGCACACATCAGTATGTATTAATCCAAGTAGATCTGTAGCCCTTTCCAATTGATGTGAAAAAGGTTTCCTTGTCATCTTCTCAGATATGCAAGATTCGCATTTATCAAATGATTCATCATTGATATTTTGCAAAAGCCCATTATGTTGCAGCTTTTCCATGCGTTTCTTGCCAATATGTGCAAGACGATAGTGCCAAAGATAAGATGAATCCAAGTCTGACTTGATTCTCTTATTGCTAATGCTATACACAGAATTATTTCTATTGGACACATGATTCTCCATGTCAATTTCAAACACACCATTTATTGGAATTGCCATAAAGTAAAAAACATTATTTAAAGAAACTGAAATTCCATTATTAATAAATGTGTGAACAAAACTGATCCGTGTG